>JACEGR010007486.1:0-48835 GCA_014170235.1 Listronotus bonariensis
AATATTTATGGTAGCTTAAAACCCAGAATCTAAGTGACAAAATTTTAAAAATTTTTGTTTATTACAATTAAAATTACAAGAAAACGGATCGTTCTACGGAAATTTACTAAATAAAAATGCTTTTTTGTAGAGAATTTAATTTTCTTCAAGAATATGAATAGGTCGAAGGTTCAACAGTGACTGATTGCGAGATTTTGTATAAAAATGCAACAATGGTGGAAAAAACAAAAATTTTAATGATGCACCTTTTAATGTTAATATTAAGGGATAAAAATGTCGGTATGTTTTTTTCTTCGCCAGGAACAATATTTTTACAGTACCGTTAGAAAAAAAATTGTTTTTTTTTGGCCCAGTCTATTATTTACTATAAAAAGTATAATATTAATATCAAGGGAATGGTATTTTTAGACTATAAAACCCTGTGAGAGCAGTAGAAGCAAAATACATAGCCCGAAAAATAGTAAAACGTGGTATTAAGGGCATTATAAACTTGGTTCGTTGTTCAAAGGACCAGAGGAAATATTTAAGAACTATGGTCTACAATAATCTGGCTGCTAAAAATAGTTACAACCCCTCAAGTACTTTCCGTTTGTCTTAATTATTATTTAATAATATAAAGGATTATTGTTTTAATGGTAAAATATCTGTAAATCTTTGTATAAAGGGGGTTTGGGATTTTTAGTATGTAGATGTATCATTTTTTTGTACTTCTAATACTGAATGATATGTAACCATGACTATCATATTTTTATTGAAGGTTTTTGTTGGATCGGTTGAACTGTCTCTCCACAAAAACCATTGACCCTTATGAACTTGCAAATTTCCGAAATTAAAATATAGAAAAAAAAACTTTTTAACAGTCAATACATCTACCTAAGTAAGTCATCAAAATTTATGAAAATAATGTATAATAAATAACATTTTTATAAATTTTCATAAAAACCTCACAGAAAATTCTAAATTTATAGGTGCCAGTAAATTTTTTTGAGATGGATCTTGTCGTGAAAACTGTGGTACACAGTGAAACTTAAATAAGTGTTTTGATCGGTAATGGGGATTTTATTTCGTTTTAGGCGATCCGTAAATTTAGAACGGGCAAGAGGTTCTGTGCACATACAGTTCTATACCCTGGAACCAGGACAGAAGCGGTCTCATACAAATGTGTTCCCAATCAAGACTTTTCAATACATGTATTCGGTACAATACTATAAAACATAATATTGATTTATTTTTATTAGTTATTTCAGGTAATTTTATTGGGTCTATACATTTTTTTAATACTTGTGGTTCATAAGAAAGAATCTAAAAGAAATTATATTCTTGAGCAAACATATGGACTTTATGCAATTGCCTAAAAGAGTTACAAAGCACATAAGTAAAATTATTTTCTTTTCCATTTCAAACTAATCAAAATTGATTTCCTTAATTTACCACTTGAGTTATAGCACTACCCAATGTATAATGTTCACCGGTTTTCTAAATCTAACGTTAAAATATATCACATTAAGTTATAGACAATCTAAATCTTTATTTTAGTTGTTAGAGGTAACTTTATTTAATGGACATAAGCCAGCTTAATAAAGTGTTGTAAAGGACATAATGATGGTCTAGTTCACACATGTTGTAAGGGCAAAATTAAATTTTTTAAGTTATATGAACTTTGAACTTTAAAAACTTGCCTTAATTCTAGTCCTAATGTACTTAACACGATTGGAAAATGGCATCTTTAAGTTTAAATATTATACTTGCTATTTGTGTGCATAGAAAGGTTCTTGTATATGAGAAGCTCCATATCAAAAAATAGTTTTTGATAACACAACATTTTTAGATACCCCACAATTTTATTATTATTATTATTTTAATAAAACGCGAAGTAAAAATTGTGAGATACTCATAAAATTGAATTTTGTCAAAAACTCCATTTTGATTTGGAGCTCCTCATAATATGTTAGTGTATACAAGTCACTTTTTTCTGAAAAATTTACTTACAACATTTGTCAACTAGACTATTAATAAATAAAATATTTGGTAAATAATTCCTTTTTCATTTAAAAGGTAATAAAAATTAATGCCTTTTTTACAAATTGAGGTATTATAGTTAATAGAAGTTTTGAAAAAAAAATCGTTTATACAAACTTTGTAGTTTATTATGATAATTTAGAGTATATACATAAAAAAACATTCCTAGCTATTTTAAATGGAAAATAATATTTTTTAAATTGTTCCCAGAATGTAAATTAAATTTTAAACCGACTTTTCAAATACCATCCTAAACTTATTTGTAATAATTTTTAGAATATTTAATTAGTTTTTCTTTAAATAAATTGTATCATAAAATTATTGATATCCTGTATAAATATTTGACATTTTAAAATGTTACCTGCAATTATAAAAGTAAATATTTAGAGAAGATATGAATCACTTTACAATACGATTTTTTCGAAGAAATTAATTAAAGATTTTAGAAAATATTACAGACAGATTTATGATGTGATGATACACAAAGTAGGTCCATAATTTCCTTTACATTCCGAAAACGAAGATAGTTATATAGGCCACATTTAGATACTCAGTGGCTAGTAGTATTTTTGGGATCTTTTCAATCTCGCGCTGTCAGCAAATCGGTGCGCTTACGAGCCTGCTTATTTTAAAAATCATGGCCAAATGGGAGCGTTAATAAATTCCGCCCGTTAGTCTGTTTTTGAGCACGCGTGTCTACCTTCGGTGACGACGATTGGTGACTGGTGTCGAAGCGCACAAACACTTTGTTTTGCTCATATAACGTAACTTTTATTTTGCACAAGCAATGCCGGATTAGGGTTTATTTTCTACTGAAACGGAGAGTAAATGTTGCGGCCTTTTGATCAGTGTAGCCAGAAACAAAATTTTCTTCCTACAAAAATTAAATAGGAAAAAGAGAGTCATCAAGTAAAAAATTGTGCCCTTTACCTTCAGTTTGCGCCCCCTCCCCACCCCGTATGTAGAACTGGGACAAAATCACTAAATACAAAGTGAAGACCAAAAAAAGAAAAGGTCTTCAGCTTCAAATTTCCGGTCCTTTTCTATATTTTGTGCTCCTCCGATGCAAAATTTGAAATAAACCACTACCTAACAACCTAAGAAACTTAAAAACAGCAAAGTTTTACTTTCATTTTACCCTAAATTTGCGCCGCTCCCAATCTGGCGCTAAAGCGGTCACTTCAAGGCTTGACGCTTGATCCAGCACTGCGCGCAAGCTATAACCATTGGCATTTCATTTAGATTAGTGTCTGAAAATAATAAAATGCAGTCTTTGCAATTAAAATAGCCAGAAAAATGCTTATTTTTTGCAAAACCTATATTACTGCGTATTTTGTATGCTTCATTGTGGATAGAAATACATAGTTCCGCATTTAGCAGATAGAATGAAAAATTATTTCTTTAAAATTTTCTTTTTGTAATTCATTTCAGGTCATCTTATAGACCAAATTACAACAAATTATGCAATAAAATTACCTAAAACATAAAAAGGAAAGTTTGTCTATAAAGTGATCCACAGTAACGTCCTGAGGAGGTTATACAACCACGTATACCTCCTCTGGGTTTCGTAATGTTCACTATAATCGTCGACGGTTTCGATGGCAGGTATACTGGAGATATACCAGACTGGTTTTTTCTGGTTACAGTTGGTGTTGAGGCCAAATCGTATTCTATGTATGGGGTTCGATGGGCTGCAGTCTGTAACAAAAATAGAGATTTTATTTATGTGACTGTTACGTAATAAATGAAAATAATATTTCAATATTTTTTTCCACAAATCACCCTTAAAAAGATATGTGCCTTTAAAGCACTCGGCTAAATGTCGGTTTTCCTTGAATAACTTTTATAAGCTAGGCTGCCTTAAAAATAGCGAAGACAATATATTTTTTAACGTTTCACTATTAAAAACCTAAAAACTATTAGGTTTAGAGTTAGGATATAATTGACAAAAAATATTGAGAAATAAGTGTTAAGTTTAAATTTAAGGGTTAAGGTACCTAGTGGTTTCCATTTAAATTATTGCACTGAGAAACAGAAAATTGTGTTTTTACGGTAATAGGATATAAGGTTTATTAAACACGTGTAAAAAATCACATTAGCCGTTTTCTGCTATCATTTGTTTTTTAACAAAGCAATAAAAATGGCGGTTATCATGACTTTTTCCAAATCATTTTTTCAAAAACTAATTAAGATAGTATATAACATAGTGTACATGTATTTTTCTGATATTGCCTGTAGAATTGATTTTTAGAAATATGTAAGGTGTTTCATTTAAAATAGCAAAGTTGAGAGCACTTCCAGTTAAACCGGATGGCCATAGGATCTGAAACATCAGAAATCTGCATCCCATCCAACCATATATTCGACCAAAATTATCAAAACCGTATAACACTTTTCAAGAAAATAACAGGCTTGCTAGTAATCTTGTGGGCACCCAGTATAACATTATTTTAATATGTAGGGTGTTCGAAAAGTTTTGAGATATACGTACGTTTATTTGATTTTTTCCAAATAATTTCCACCACATTGAATACACTTTTCCATTCTAACAAACCAGTCACTGAAAATAGCTTTCCACTTTTCATTTGAAATTTCAGCGCATATTTTATCCCAGGCCTCCAGTAGCGCGTCTTCAGTTTTAAACTTTTGTCCTTTCAGTTGGCTCTTGGCAAAAGGAAACAACCCAAAGTCACACGGCGCCAAGTCGGGGCTATAAGGCAGATGTTCCAAAAGTCTCAAGCCTGCATCTGTCAAAAATTAACTGGTAAGTTCAGCTCGATGAGGTGGGGCATTGTCATGATGAAGGTACCAGCTAACGAGTTGAGAGTTTGGGCGAATCACTCTTAACTTTTCTATAAGTTTTGAAAGGCATACTGTAGTGTACCAGAAAGCATTTACGGTCTTCTGTTTTCGGAGCACAACACGTTCAATTATTCCTCTTGAACCAAAGAAAACAACTATCATTATTTTTTTACAGATCTTGATTTGCGAACTTCGGTCGGAGTTTCTTCACCTTCGAGAACCCATATCTTATTCTGTTGTTTAGTTGGGACGTCGTAATAATAAAGATAAGTTTCATCTACCGTGACGATCGACACTATGTCTTTAGATTTACCCTCCTGGAATTTGGACATCATTTTTTTACACCAATTCACTCTTTGTGTCTGCTGCTCGGAAGTTAACTTGTATGGAACCCAAAGAGTACAAATTTTTCTAAAACCCAAGTGCTCATGTATGATCGTGGGTAATGTTGCTAAACTAATGTTCAATGTCTTTTCTAACTGTCGACAGGTAATTCGTCGGTTTGTTTCTATAGCTTTTTGGACGGCAGATATGTTTTCTGGGGTAACTACTTCACACGGTCGACCTGAGCGTGAGGCGTCTTCAAGCGAAAACGAGCCCCACTGAAATTGTTTGTACCATCTGTATATGGTCGCACGAGATGGACAGTCATCACCAAGTATAGGCTTCATTTCTTCTAAACATTGTTCTTGAGATAACCCACGTGAAAAGTTGTATTTCAAAATTGCACGGCACTCGATAGTCGTCCACGACGCCATTGCGCTAAAATCGCTGGACACGAACTGGCGCAAAACTAATAGTTTACTAATAACTATGTAGGACTACGACATGTCATGACATGTACAAACAAAAAACATTAATGTTACTTTCCTGCACTGTTTAGTTACAAAGTATCTCAAAACTTACTGAACACCCTACGTATGTAAGATAAAGCCCTGTTTCTCTTCCTACCTATTACTTATTGCCTGTGGCCTAATGGTCAGTGTAGAGAAACTATCCTTGCAAGCAGACGATCTGGCTTCAATATCTGGGACCATGGAGATATACACGTTCAGCTTAATAAAAATTTCATAGGCAATGCGTGGAAAGGGGACGGTCTAACGCGTTTAGAACACTAACAGGTAGAGATTGGACAAAGAATGCCGGCATGTAAAGAAGTTGAGTTATTAATCCTGCTTTGTTGTCGCTTTACTTAAACCTTTTGATTTGGCTGAATGTCTAGGATGCGTAGGTTGGAAAAAATTCATTAAAGCCCGTTTTCTTTTTGTTTTTGAAAAAACGCTCAAATAAGTCGATATTTATTTTTGACTGTGGTTTTTTAAATGGTAAACTAATGTATAGGGGGTGGCCAAAAATAGGTAAATACCATTAACTGCATTTTTTTAAATAAAAACACCTACTTTTTTATTACATTTTTGAATTCTGCATCAATTTTTAACTATGTTTAATGTACCATGTCTTATATCTACCTAAAGAAAAAAGTTATTAAAAAATGTAATATCAATTTTTTCTCAAAATTTGTGAAGACACATAGGTTGGAAGAAATTCATTTATATTTTTAAAAAATTATAATTCTAAACTTGACTTACTTACCTATAACTTCAAAAGTCTTATTAAGGCATATCCTAATTTCGCTAATAAACGACTCTTTGGTCTTTTTATCCGTAACACACTGTATACTGGGCTCCTTATTTATAGAATTCTTCACCACATTATAGATGAAACTGACGTCATATCCACTATTACTACCAGGTACAATGCCTCCTTTACGTAGTATATTAGCTAAGTCGTATTTTTTGTTAAGTTTTAGGCCCATACGGAAGTAGTTGGTTACACTGTCCAACTGAGGCAAAACTGAGGCACAAGTTCCATGCTTATTCCACTCGTGCGCCCAGAATGAGTTCGGCTTAGTGTTGGCCTCCACATTGATCCAGTAATTTTTTAGATCGTCCAGCATCGGTGTTAGTTCTTCTGGGTTAAAGTGGATTGAGGAAGGACAAAAGAGTGGACCTTCATGACCTAAAAAAATATGGATTGCATTTTTATGTAAGTCATTTTAAGCCAAATTATTTATAGAACATGTGAAACATTTAAGTTTGAAGTTTCCTACTCTGCAGTCCAAGGGAAAAACACCGTATGTGAATAGGCTTATAAATATACATATATATATGTTACTAGTACTATATATATATATATATATATATATATAGTATATATATATATACACATACAGGTGTTTTTCTGCTGGACGGCAGTATGACGTGATATGGAAGAAGATGAACTCTTTCTCAATAAAATATCCAACAATATACCAGTTTTATTTCAGCCACATTGACATACACAAACTTATTTAATTTAAAATAATTAATTTTTAATACCTCAAAAATCAGTTTCATAAAACTCTTTGATATCTCTGTATCATAAATACATAATAAAGTGAAAATCATTCAAAACGCTATTCTAAATAATTTCTAATGACATTTTGTTAAAAGAAAAAAATTAAAATCATGTTTTTCACGTTTTTGCGAACCCTGTATACAAATTTAATATTTTCTTTTCGTGTATCATAAATTTTTTCCAAGTAAAAATTTTGTTAAGAAAGTGTTTCGAAAATGAATTTTTTGTCCGATTGTCTTCTTGTAAATCCCATCCGTGGACAGTCTGTATATTATTATGTACACACAAGTGCTTGTGATCACAAACTGGGAACGATTTTGAAAAACTAAATCTACTAAAGAGAGAATTAGAAAGACTTTAAGATGAGGCATGACTTGACCCCCAAACTTTTTTATGTTTATGGTGGTGGAGAGAAGGGCTAACCTTGAACAAGTAAATTTTGACACAAAAATGTGTCGCCCCTAAAAATAAAAGTTGACAATTTTTGCATGCATTTGCATATTTATAGGATGAATAAAAAGTCTACCCATGATATTTTATATTATTTATTATTGTAAATTTAAAGACAATATTTAATTAATATTTATAAAAACTCTGTTAATAATAAAACGTTAATATTAATAAAGGAAAGTGATTCATTAGACAGCCAAATAATAAAGACCAAAATAAAAAAATATTCCTTGAGGTTTCCTGTCCATATAATATTAAATTATTATTTAATTGTTAAAAAATCCAATAAAATCTCTTTAGAATTTTTAATTGTTAACATGAAACTATTCTGAATTAAACATAGTTTATTTTAACCATGATCTCTTGTTTGTCGTTTCTACATTCGAATTTGCGACTTTCTGAATATAAATTTTGTAGACGTTCTTTGCATTGGTGAATTGAACATATTGCCAAGAATTTGCCAAATTTTGACATTTTTTTATAGTCTTACTTGAACCAAGAAAGGGTATTTTTTTCCGGTTTATGAAATTTAACCTATGGTCAAGAACAAACAATTTTTGAACATTAAAATCTACTTTTTGGTAGCTTTTCAACAAAAGGTATTTACGCAGAAACTTAAAAAAGTAATGTTTTAATTGAATAATTTAAGGGTCATAATATTGGGACTAACTAATACTATTAATCTCAACAGCTATGTATTAGTAAAAATGATAACGAGTTTTTTTTATTACATGATATAAGTGGAAGAAATATAATCTTAATAGAAAAAACGTATTCTTACCTGTCTTAGTAGGCCATATACCGTGTATAGTCCATAAATCTTTATTTTTTGGTAAGTTACACGTATTTCCACTCTTTGCCTGCTCCCACTCGGTGCAAGTTGTAAGAGGCCATCTTTGGGAGAGCATCAAGAAATCCCAGTCATGGTAGGGTGTTGGCTGGGGTTTATTCCGAAACACTTGCCCATGCCTTCAAAAGTCAAATTTATAATAATTATTTGGTATATTTTGAGGCAGCAGTACTATACAGAGTGTAATTTAATTGATGGATTAAAATACAGGATACGACTCCTTAGCCCATTTTAGGAGGAATAGTTCATATTAACATATGTCCTAACCTAAACTTTTTAGCTACATGGTGTTAAAATCTAAGAAAAAAAAATTGTATATTTATTCTAACTTTAAAACTAAGAAAGGAGATATTTTCATGATATTTGGCACGCACCTACTCAGCACCAATAGGCATTTTTAAATGTTAAAGATGTTTAATTATTTCTACCAGTGGCATCCGTACGGGATGTAAACTGAAGATTTTTCAAAAAAAATAAGGTATGCCATTGCTTTTTCCAAAAATAAGAATTATTGTTAAAATTTCCACTTATTTTGCAACAAATTTGACTGACCTGATTCGATGCACCGTTTTCGCGTTAAAAAATTAAAAACAGTTTTTGATGCATGTTTGGTATATGGATAGGGCCATATTATCCATTAGGCTGGCTAGGCTACAGCCAAGGGCGCCTAAAAAGAAATAGGCGCCAGACAGGGGAGTTTTTAAAAAACTTTAGGTTGAGTGGGGATTTTTGGTGAATAATTTCTCTGTGAATAAGGTGCTTTGGAATGAAATAGACGCGAAAAGGAGGAAATGACCTTTTTTTTGCTCTTCAAAAATTTTTTCGTGGAAAATAGGAGCTCCGGGAATTCTAGCCTAAGGCGCCTCAAACAGTTAATACGGCCCTGTATAGGGAATTCAAATTAAGGAACAGCAGTGTTGCAATTCGGTCAATCAGCTGATAAAAATGGGTACCTAGATCAAAAGTGTCGAAAATATTTACTATATTTACAGAAATATTTTTGGGTTTGTGTGCCGACTAGAAGCAAAAGCACTTTTGAAAACAAGGCATTAAATTTCTGACAAAATATAAGGCATTATTGTCCTAAAACCTAAATAGAAAAAAAGTAGTTACCAGCTAACGTTCCGCGTAATTTTATATAAAGTAACAAAACGTAAGTTCTTGAATATTTAAACTTAAACTGCAGGCATAACAAATCCAACTTTGCACCTTTTGCTTCATAGCAGAACTGTTTACGGAATCTATGATGACAACCACCAAAACACTTAGCACAAATTGTAGACTAATCCTTGTTGCATTTCTTATTGCATTTATTAGATAAATTATATAAATTATTTAAAAAACACTATATTAACTGCCTCAACAACAAGAAAAACTTGACTATCAATTGTAATGATCTCTTATACTTGTTGAAAATTATGCCGATGAGGGCTTTTTAACAATGTTGCAAGCCTAATTATCTATAGCGAGATTATTTTAAATTAGTAGGCTAGTGCCAGAGTTGGGTCGTATTCGAATACTGTATTAGTAGTATTCTGAATAGTATTCAGAATACATTTTGCCGGTATTCGAATACATTTGTGTGTTTGGTATTCGGCAAAATAGTATTTTGCTCTGTATTCAGGAATCTGTATTCGAATACTTAGAATACTTGAGAAGTATTCGACGAATATTTTTTTGAGTATTCGAATACCGGCGTTCCGAGTATTCGAATACCGAAAAGTGTAAGTGGTATTTGAATACTAAATTTGTCATGATTTGAATAAGAAAAGGGAAGCATATAGGGAAAAAAAAGAGAAATACCTTTTTTTTTTGCTCGTCAATTTTATCATATTTTTTGTTTAGTAGTATTCCAATTCCAATTTTTTCGTTTCCAGTATTCTAATACCGATTCCGGGTATTCGAATACTTTTTTTCTTCCAAGTATTCAAATATTCGGTATTCGAATACTTTCTTTTCCTGTATTCGTATTCATATTCGAATACCCATTTTCAGTATTCTGCCCAACTCTGGCTAGTGCCATATTATTAGCTTTTTATGCAAAAACGGTGGTAGGAAGAAAAAAAAATAGGGAATTAAATTTGTTGCAATTAAAAAAAATATATTTTTGGAAAAAGCAATGTTGTATGTACCATATTTTTTTTTTTAATTTTCAGAATTCATTCCATACGGACGCCACTGGTGAACATATTTAAGATTCTTCTACATTAAAAAAATCAATTGGTGCTTAGTGGGTGCGTGCCAAATTTCATTAAAATATCTGGAACAGTTTTAAAGTTATAACAAAAATACGATTTTTTTCTTAAAACTTTACACCCTATAGCTTAAAAGTTAAGAGGACTGAGACATATATTAATATGAACTTTTCTTCCTTAAATGGGCTAAGGAATCATATCCTGTATTTTTACCCATAAATTAAATTACATCCTGTATACAGGATGTCTCTAAAAGTGCGGAAAAAATGCTACCACAAATTCTAGAGGGTAAAATATGACGATTTAACCCAACTTATCTTTGTCCAAAAGTGAATGATTTCGGAGATACAGGGTGTCAAAAATGTATTCTGGTTTCAGTTTTTATAGATAATTTTGTTAATAATAGCTGTATGGTCACTATTTTTGGCAAGAAGGGCTTTTGGGAGATGGGGAATACGAATATGTTAATAATTTTTCTGTAAACTCTTAAGAGCGCTACCTGCGGTATTTTGCACAAATTAAAGAAGAAATTACCATTTTTAAGCCACTCTGTATGTATTATATAAATACAAAATCATATTTTTCACTATATTTTACATAAAAAAGGTATACTTGGTAAAAGTCGATCAAAGCAGCCGTTTTGAATAGTTGGATTTAAAAATATCACTTTCTATATGGCCAGATATATGCTATACAGAGTGTTTCAGAATTAGATGCTGATTTTTAAAGCTTCTGACAAATAGCAAAGCAGCAAGCTGTTTATTTTTTAGTTTATCTAACATTTTTTATATATTAATTTAAAAACTATAATTTTAAATCGAGATGACCATACCAGCTTAAAAGAACAATATCATAAATTTTAGGCGAAGAACCAATTCTAAAATGGTATTTACCAATCGGTTATGTTGACGTTTAAACAATGTATTATACGTCAAAGTTGTCACCAATTATTACCGCGGTTATAATTGGTTGAACGCCTAAAATTGATGTATGTGTGGACTAAAAACCAGTTACAAAGATGCCACAAGCGTCATACAAATAAAGACGGCAATCAACTATCGCTGTCTAAACGCGTCGTTTACATCGTGTGCGAGCAACAAAAACGATAATAATTAAGTGAAACAGATGTGGTGACGCTGTGGCACGAGAACTTAATAAATAGTAAATGGTTACAGCATTTTAAGGTAACTCCTTAAAAATCAATGGAAATAAGTTGTAAAATTAATAAAAAAAACAGGTTTTAAAATAGTATTTATTAAATATTGTGTACCAATTTAGTACTAAAACCAAGCATTTTCTGTAAAAAGAAGAAGCGTAAATATAGTAAAAATGAGCTTACTTTAATTTTTTAAGATATTTATAATAAATATGTATATTAAAAACGAAAGGATTCCGAAAAATATTTTTTTACGATTCATATTCAGCGTTCAAAAACCCTATGCCCTATACAAAATTTGGTTATTGTCTTGATAATGGGGGCAACTTCGATTTTGACCAAATTTGGATTGCTGAATTTTTAGTCAGAAACGTTTCGTCTTCGACATATCCATCATCAAAGTAGAAAAACGAACTAACCTCATTTTCACTATTTTTTCTACTTTTATTTCGTCTTTTGAACACAATTCTTGATTAAATGCTAAAATGGCACAGAATATTTGATATTCACCTTTTAGAACCCCGTTTTTCTATGTATTTTACACCTTTTATCAAATAAATTGCAAAGGTTCACTTTAAAAACGCGACAACTATGTATACATAAACCGCCATAGTTTGCTGCGATTGAAATGATTAAAAGTTAAACTTTTGCAAAAAAAAGTACAAAATGGGTTTTAAAAGATTAAAATAAAATATTTTCTGCCACTTTACCCATACTGGTTAAGCAAATAGGTATTGGGATATCAGCTAGTAAAAAAAAGGATGACTAATTTCACGTTAGACTGTTTCTTTTCCTCACATTGCCCATAAACGACTTCATTGGGCTGATTCTGTATAATAAGAATTGTGTGCAAAAAGAAGGGGAAATATAATAAAAATTAGGTCAGTTCCATATTCAATTCTGATGCTAGATATCTTGAAAAACAAACGTTTCCGACTAAAAATTCTCTCAGATTCCTGTTTAGCGTATACCGATCAAAATGAGAGTTGCCGCCACTTTTGAGACAATTACCTAAAATTTGAATAAAATTGACAATGGGATCGATAACCAACACAAAAAAATTTGAACAAGAAAAATCTATGCTGTATTTTAGAAGATTTTATTTGCAGTAATACCACAGATCATTTTAATAACTAAAACTATTTTAAATATATTTTACAACAAAAGGTATAACAAAGACCAGGGCCGGATTTAAGGGGGGCGGGCGGGGCAACTGCCCAGGGGCCCCCACAACTCCAAAACAACAACGAATTTATGGATCTCCACGTTCCAAAAAAGTAACATATGTATTTAATTGATGAGGACCTTTTTTCTTTGCTCTTCAATTTTGTTTGGGTACAAAAATTCCATTCCTTATGTATTGTTGAGGAACTTTTTTTCTTTTTTGCTTTAATATTTTTTTGGGTTCATTCACTTTTACAGGGTGCCCCCACAGGCTCATTGCCCCAAGGCTTCCACACCCCTAAATCCGACCCTGACAAGAACACAATATTATAGGTTCAGTGGCGTAACTAGACACTGGTTTTTGAGGGACTTAAGCCCCAGTTTATAGACTTTATTTGTGGAAAAAACACTACTACATTTTACATGTCCAATAATTTTGGGGAGGGCTAATCGCCGTGTTAGGCGGCTAAGCCCCACTCCTAATTGCGCCCATGATTAGGTTCAATGCAATTCGTTCAATGAATTTAATTTCTATGATGTAGGTACCCCAAAGGTACCCTACTCTATGACTGCCCTATAAAACTTAAATTGCAGTAATCTCATAGTGTTTTTTCATAAAATTTAATTAATGAAATAATCATAATAATGAATTAAGACGTATATTAAAACCGATAATTATAATCACTGATAAAATTGTTTTTTTTTGTTCTATGGCAAGGTTTCAAAAAGATTAACATAATGAGTGGGTGGCCAAAAATAAAAACAAGAACATATTAAAATATAAATCAATAACAAGACTGCTTACCCCAGCTGACATAAAGCAACAGCAATTACGAAAATAGTAGATAACATTTTACAAAAATACAAATTTACTTTATTATTTAACTAAGTACAAATAGGTATAGAAATAAAATTACGTTCACAAGGTTCACGCACATACAAAATAAATATCCGTCACGAAGTCACGATAACAAAAAGCTTTCGGTTTCAATTGACGTCACAAAAAAATCTAATACTCAGCTGATTTCAATCAAGTTTTGTAATTGTCGATAGAGTGCACTGATATGCTAGTACATTGTTATATATATATTTAATTATTAAAGGACAACTAACACATTATTTTCGATAAAGTTTCATTTAATAAAATATAAAAATATACACGTGGTTAAATTTATGTAACATAAAAGTCGTAATAATACATATTATGTAATTATTTTTTAGAACGGTTTTAACAGAAATCTTCCTAGTCAATTACAAAGTTGTTTTAAGTATCAAGTATCGATGATAGATGACACTACTCACCTTAAACTAAATAAAATATACCAGGGCTACTTCAAATGTATTATCTCAAGCATACTAATCAGGACAGGCATAGGGCAGGCCAAACCTTTATAAATTTTAAATAATAGAGGAAAGTGATTTGTTTTTTACACATAATTTGCATAAACAGTATAAATAAAAAACGTTTAATTATTAAGACTCATAGATATATTTGTCCTTTATTTTGTAATGTTTTTAAAATTACATTGATTAATCTTAATTAAGAATTTAAAAAAACTAAAAACTGATGAGAGTAGCTAAATATGGAATAGAAATTATTTCCAAAAATCACAGATCCAAGCATGAGACTCTGGTCCAGCGCAATTATTATGTGCCCAGAGCCCACACATAAGTCACTGGATCCATGTTTTCCCATGATAATTATTCGAAAACAGCAGGCCACAATATTTCCTATTAAGGCATTGGGCTTACTGTCTGTATTAAACAGCACCTCCCCATCATCTGACTTTGAGCTCTAATTTTTTTTTCTTGTTTTTTGTTTAATTTTTTTGCAATTTTGTTTTCTCTTTCCTTTTGCTTTTTTATGAGATTATTTTTGTAAGATAATGATTTGATCACTCCTGCAACATTTTTTTTATCTTTGGACAATCCACGAATGCTAAAAGCCAAAATACTGATGTACCGTGGGTGTCTTAAGCGAGGTAAGAGGAAAATTCGGGGTCTGTCCAGTTGGACCGTATAGGGATGCATACGGGCGGCACCACGAGTTTCACTATTAGAAACTGTGAGTGGAGGAACTATCCTGGACAATTCCTCAGAGCAGAAGCCATAGAAGTACCTATAAAAAGCGATAAATCCCCACAGGCCGAGATGAGCGAGAGAAGAAGGCCTCTTTGTAAGCGAAGGATCATGTGTGAGGCGAACAGCCCTTTTTGACTTAATTCTTTTCTTCCTCTATTGGAAGCTTTTTAAATGATCAAGAAACCGAAATATGGAATAATCCATAATTGGTTATTATGATATGTCCATATTTGGATTTTCTAAAGACTTTAAACTAATTTTTATATTGTTATGTTTAAGAAAGTAATACAATCAAATACCATTAAAACCTAAAACAGAACATTTAAACTAACTCTTAAAGTTATAAATACGTATTTTGTGCACTTTTTTTACGAAAAATACGTATTTTTCAAATACCTTAAAAGTTATGAGAGGCGATAAAACAAAACGTTGATACAGCTACGAAAGGGAATGAGCATAAAAACGAAACAAACTCTTCTAATTGCGTGTGTGAGTTTCCGTGAGAACTGCCGGTATTCCATATTAGGGATATTGTTCCATATTTATTCACTTTTTAACACGCTTTATTAACTTGGGTTGTATTATCCATCTATCTATATCTATCTATGTAACGGCATCTTTGAGCCTACCTTTTACCAACTCCAGCTATTCGATTTCTTTGAAACTTTGCACACGTATTAAGGACCCATGACAATGCACAATCTGCAAACAGTATCCCGTTATCCTGGTTAGGATCGCCAGGATAAAAAAATTCCTTTATATTATAAAAATAACACCTGTGTTGCCATCTTTGGCAACATCCCAAACTTTCTCAGGAACTTTAGCTACTTTGACAAAATGGCGAAGGAATTTTTTAGTGAATAAATCAAGCATTTTTACATACATACATACATACATGGCTATCGAACTAAAAAATGAAAATAAATAATAGTTTAAAACTAAAAAACACGCTTTATATGCAAATCAATAAAATTAGAAAATAATTTTTCATTAAAAAAATATTTTCACTTCAGAGTAAAAAGGGCATTTTACTATTTTTTAATAACTTTTCCCTCGTAGATATTGGCAAATATAATAATTATAACATTTAATATATTAAGCACCCCACGCTTTTACTATGAAGTGACAATATTTTTTTAATGAAAATTATTTTCTAATTTTAGTTCGGTTGCATATAAAAGCGTGTTTTTTAGTTTTTTTTAAACTATTATTTATTTCTATTATAATAAATTTTAAGATTCTTTAAAATTAAATAATAAAAACTAATCCTTTCGACTTGGTATCCAGATATGCATGGAGATGATTTTCTCTGATTAGCGGCACGTTTCTCTAACAATGAGGGGTCCTTAAGATACCAAGAGAAAACAAATAACAGACACCATAGGTACAAGTCGTGCCACTTAAACACGTTCATGACAATTTTTGCCAATGTTTGGGAAAAGGACGGCCAAGTCAAGCAGCAACGACAAAGCGAGACCGATGCAGCATCAGGAAGACATGCAAGCGTCCTTTGTCCAATCTCTACCGGCTAGTATTCAACTACTTACTTCTACCACAAATATACAGGGTGAACGAAATTACTATCCTGCAATTTATTTTCTTCGGTGCAACCGTACAGTTTTCAGATTTAAGGACATTATATTGTATTATCGGATGACAATTTTAGATATAATAGCATCTGTGTATTACTTCCGGTTTAACCGGAAGTGATATAAATTTTGATATTTTAAATGGAACACAACAAATATTTTTTAAAATTTGAATTCTACAGGTCATTCGTGATATAAAACCTTAGATATATTCATAACCTAACTCTTTTGGTTTTGAGAAAATGGCGTTTGAAAATGTCCAAATGACAGCACATTATGCAGTTTTATGGGAGAACAAATAAACATCGCAAAATTTAAAATGCTTAAAATAGTTCTTTTGAAAGACTCTACTCTTAGAGACCATTATAATACTACTTCCTGTTACTCGAAGTGCTGTAAAATTTGAACTTCCAAGTATGATAACCCTGATAATTTTAATGAAACACCCTGTATATTTCCTAAGATTTAAATTCTTTAGGCTATTCCTGATATAAAACCTATAATATACCCATAACCTAACTCTTTTAGTTTTAGAGAAAACTGAGTTTAAAAAGGTCTAAACGACCTCACAATAGAGAGTTT
Organism: Listronotus bonariensis; assembly: GCA_014170235.1. Taxonomy (NCBI): domain Eukaryota; kingdom Metazoa; phylum Arthropoda; class Insecta; order Coleoptera; family Curculionidae; genus Listronotus; species Listronotus bonariensis. Next base: position 17,287 of record JACEGR010007486.1, read on the forward strand.
CATGGATATTTTGTCGTCGTCTGGACCTTTTCAAACGCCGTTTTCTCTAAAACTAAAAAGGATAGGCTATGGGTATATTATAGGTTTTATATCAGGAATAGCTTAAAGGATATAAATCTTAGGAAATATACAGGGTGTTCCATTAAAATTATCAGGGTTATCATACTTAGAAGTTTAAATTTTACAGCACTTCCGGTTAAACAGGAAGTAGTATTATAATGGTCTCTAAAGGTAGAGTCTTTTAAAAGAACTATTTTAAGCATTTTAAATTTTTGCGATGTTCATTTGTTTTCCCATAAAATTGCATAATGTGCTGTCGTTTGGACATTTTCAAACGCCATTTTCTCCAAAACCAAAAGAGTTAGGTTATGAATATATCTAAGGTTTTATATCAGGAATGACCTGTAGAATTCAAATTCTAAAAATATACAGGGTGTTCCATTTAAAATATCAAAGTTTATATCACTTCCGGTTAAACCGGAAGTAATACACAGATGCTATTATATCTAAAATTGGCATCCGATGATACAATGTAACGTCCCTAAATTTGAAGACTATATGGTTGCATTGAAGAAAATAAATTGCTGGATAGCAATTTCGTTGTCACCCGGTATATACCAGCCTGTCAATGTCGAATGTTTCGGGTGTCAGACTGGGCGAACACGTCACTTTTTTGTCGGACAAGTTTACCACAATGTTTTACATGCAATTTTTAAACATTGTGCCAAAAATTGTAAGGTTTACAGTCACGTAATCCGCCTAGTCCGATGTGTTTAAACATTATGGTTTCATAACTGTAACCCTTACCATAAAGTAGGGTGTGTGCGTCCGGCCTGAATGTTGCTTTTTACAACTGAGATCAAAAACTTTAAAATGTATTTTTCGCAGGTTAATTGGGTAATTTTCTAGAAACCTGCGGCAACCTGATTTTAACGAAATTCTGGTATACGGGGGTTTTTTGGGCGCTGATCACGAATCTGAAAGATTTTTTGGCGGAAACGTTTCGTTCTCGAGATATTCATCATCAAAGTTCAAATTTGAACTAAGCTTATTTTCACTATATTTCTTCTTTGCACACAATTCTTGATTTAAAGCTAAAGTGTCACGACAATATTTGATTTTCACCTTTTAAAACCCCGTTTTTCTACGTTTTTTTACATTATTTTTGCATTAAATAGCGTGGCTTTTCTTTGATAATGCGGCAACCATACATACACATAGGGCTTCATGGCACACTGGGATTGAAATGATTCAAAGTATAGCTATGCAATTTAATGCAAAAATAATGTAAAATACGTAAAAACGGGGTTTTAAAAGGTGAAAATCAAATATTGTGTGCCACTTTAGCTTTAAATTAAGAATTGTGTGCAAAAAGAAGGGGGAATATTGTAAAAATAGGATTAGTTTAAATTTCAAGTCTGATGATGAATATCTCAAGAACGAAACGTTTCCGCCAAAAAATTCTTTCAGATTCGTGATCAGCGCCCCAAAAACCCCGTATACCAAATTTCGTCAAAATCGGAGTTGCCGCAGGTTTCTGGAAAATTACCCTTACCTAATTATTATATAAGCTCTTCAAGACAGTCAATTGACAAATTAAAACTTATTTGGTCGTTTTTATTTTTGCTTCAATATTATGGTTTTTAAAGCCAAGTATAATGGCTGATTTCCATTTTTGCCAAATCACTTGGGAACACGCAAAATAATCATTAGTGGACCCTCTTTATTTGAACGCCTCACAGCTGTTGGCTAAAATCGCCCCATGAATAATGCATCGAAGATTGTTCAATAAATTTGCCAACTTCAGGATTACTTCAAACGTGCCAAAAAAATGGGCTTAAAAAAGTATTCTATAGATATTAGATATAAACATCGATTGAAAGATATTTTTCTGAAATTGGTATACGGTGTAAAAAAAAAGTCCGAGAAGCCTTGCCCACCTAAACAAATTTGAATATTGTGAAGTGTCAGTAACATATGTATAGGTCTCTATTAAAAACGGCGTCGACTGCTTAAATCTATTGTTTATATTAAGGTGTGTCTAGTTTTTTGATAAGTGAACGTTTTCAGTAAAAATAAATAATAGTTTAAAAAAACTAAAAACACGCTTTTATATGCAACCGAACTAAAAATTAGAAAATAATTTTTCATTACAAGAGTTTGTCACTTCAGAGTAAAAAGCGTGGGGTGCATTTTACTATTTTTTCATAACTTTTCCCTCATAGATATTTGCAAATAGAATAATTATAACATTTAATATATTAAGCACCCACGCTTTTATTCTGAAGTGACAAACTCTTTGTAATGAAAAATTATTTTCTAATTTTTAGTTCGGTTGCATATAAAAGCGTGTTTTTTTAAACTATTATTTATTTTTCATTTTTTAGTTCGATATATCAATTAGTTTATTTAATTCCTTCTTTATCGGCTATAAACAGCAATTACCATGTATTAGACTCATTGTTACTCCCGCCGTATGTATAAGGAATGATCGAGTTGAGCATGCGACTACTCCGAACAAGTTTGTGCGGAACAAAGTCTGTCGGCCTTGCGCTGTGTCGAGTGTCTCGATTGACGAGTAAGACTGAAACTGCACGCATGCGCAGATCACTCGCCTAGCTCTAGCTCGCTTACTCTTTCACAGAGGATCTGTAAAGAAATTTATTTATCCTGGCGGTCCTAATCAGGATAACGGGATACTGTTTTTAAATTATTGCATTGTCATCGGTCCTTGATACGTGTGCAAAGTTTCAAAGAAATTGAATCGCTGGAAGTTGGTAAAAATTAGGCTCAAAGATTCCGTTACATAGATAGATAGATAGATTAGATACAACCCAAGCTAATAAAAGCGTGTTAAAAATATATGTTTTTAAGACCCTACCAATGGGCGGAGATTGCCCGATAGGTTGTATAACGACAGTCCACCTAGGGTGGACAGGGGCGTTAACCAACTAAAATATTTTTGACTATGAGATAAAACATTTTTAAATCAATAAAAGGAAACCATATAACTTAATATCTAATATTTATTATAAGTCCCAGATATTCAGATTTTTTAAATATTAAAACTATGGGCATAAGACTAAAAATTAAAACCCAACTTAAAAAATAAAATATTTTTATAATATTTTTATAAAAATATTATAAATACATTAAATTGTTGTTATTCCTAATAAAATTTTAAATATCTACACAACTAAAAATGGCAAATATATGGTTTGGTGCCACCTTGGCCAGAGCAATTTTCACTGAGCGGTCTTACCCGATAAAGCATTTTTTTTTAAATTGCATTTTTTTTTAAACCTGACAACACATAATATTTAAAAAATGCATAATGAAATACAAATAATTACCTACATTTTAATAATATATTATTGGTGCAAAATAATACTTACGTATCGTTGTATCGTAGTAAAGTTTGAATTTCAACAAAATAAAAAATACATCAACCTGCATTCAAAACGTTTGTTGACGACTGATAGATTAAGGAAGGTTTTGCGGAGCGCAAATCAGCTAATTTAGAATTTTGGCTTTATTGTTTGTTATTGAGTGATGTATATCCAACCGATAAGAGGTTGCATTTAGAAATTATGACGGTGGATGGCGTTACCCGATGACCGAGGCTTCCCGGATTTACCTTAAATACTAATTTTTCAGTGAAAACACACCTATTAAGTATACATGGTTACCGACATTTTTAAATATAATGCAACACATTTTTTTAATTAAAACTATACCTATGTTTCTAACTTGGTAAGCCAATGCAACATATTATTTCTTTTATGTGTTTCTTCATTGAGAATAAACATAATATAATATGCCAACAATAAATAAAAAATCTTATTTAATAACCTCTATTTACCAATCAATAACTTTTCTCAAGAAATTTCCATCTACCCAGATTTATATAACAAAAAAAAAACAATAATAAGCTTACTAGTAAAATCCAATTTTAAAAATCGTAACGCAAGTCTTGTTTAAATAAAAGAGAAATGTCAGCTGTCATTCTTTATAATTTGACACTGACATTCGTCAGTTTATTTGATTATTTAGCTTAATTTAAACTATCAAGAAGGTCATAACTATCAAAATGTTTTATTTCGTTTCTGTGGTTTCTGGTAAATAAGATGGTAAATTGACAGCCATAATATTACTAAACAGCCAAGGTAGGCTGCCAATTATCCATGTTTTAAAGTATTTAAAAATGGTAAGTTTTGTAATGACTTTTTTCTTTTTATTAAGAGATGTTTTTACTTTTATAGTTTAGAAAATATTCTTGTTTTATTAAAAATTGCGAGACTACTGGAAAAGCAAATTTATTTTTCAACTTTCCTGTCAGTTTTATGTCATGTCCAAAATGGCTGATGACTATTCCAAGAAGTGACAAAATCGATAATGACAGTTTTTTGGTTTGTGTACGTCATTTTAATAAACCTGACATATTGGTAAAGGAAGATGGTCAGGTAATGTATAAATTATCAACTATCATTTGACACAACAATTAAATATCAGACTATAATTTTTTTTTGTACGCCATTGATTTTTTTAAAGATTTATCAAGTTTAACATAGTTTGACAATTTAAACAAAAGACATAAAGTTGTTTTCATAAAAGAGAAAACGTTAATAGTGCCGTATGTTGGTTTCCGATATTCTATAATATTTTTTTTTCAAAAATGATTAAATCTTACTAATTTTGGACCTTCTTATAATAAAAAAACGGCAGTATCGCTGAGCCAAAATATTTTGCTTTACATTAATAAAGGAACAAACTTGAAGGACATGTGAGTAAATTGGGGTGCCGGGCGGGGTATACAAGGTTTTTTTAAAACTATAATAGACTAGAAATGGAGATATCTATACGGTGTTGTCAATGTTGTAGTAGGCTTAGCAAAATATCTGAAAACTTGGCAACCATGTAGGGTCAAACTATTTTGGTGATTCTGCCACTTTTGGTTATACCGGAAGTGTTTCTTAATTTTAATGGAACACCCTGTATTTTATTAATTTTTTAGATTCTGCGTAAAACTCCTAACATATTTTATTTATATTATCCTATATCTAAGTTTAATTGTTTTAACTTATTTAAAATGTTATGTTATATATGACGTTTTCAAGGCCTATATACAGAGAGTTCCCAAAGTCCCTCGCCCCTCTTTAAGGTTTGCATATTTTTGACACATTAATGACAGCTCTAAATGTTAAGGTGACAGCAGGGCCCCATATTGCGAAAAAAAATTAAATGGAAAGGAATATCTTATACCTACCATCATTATGAAGCGCCACAGGAGGACTTAATTACCATAGACTATAAAGTCAATACCTTCACCTACTACAAAATGGTGGTACTTTAAAAAATTACCTAACTAGCTGATTTGGATGGCCAAATTTCCGAAAATAATAAAGGTATATATATGTATTTAATGTGGTATTTTCTTAAAGCTCTCTTATAGATCTTTTTAATGGTGATAAAATATACAGGATGCTTCATTAAAAAATATACTTTTTGTCCTACCCTGTATATTATCTTCAATATTACCATTAAAAAGAGCTTTAAGAAAATTACTATACTACTACATTAAGTACATCTAACTTAATTACTTTCAGAAATATGACCATCCAAATTATGTAGGTATTCAGGTAATTCTTAAAGTAGGGTAGGGCGGGGCTAGTTGAGCAATTTTTCACTTCATCAGTTATAGCTCCTCAAAGATAAGTCTTAGGGGCTCATAATGCATACTGATGGATTAGCAATTTATCCCTTAGCAATAGTGTCCATAGTAATTTCTTTCTAATAAGTCGAATTTAGAAACTACATCTATTTTATTGTAGATAGTCAAGTATGCCCAACGTACCCCATAGGTGAGGTAAGTTGAGCAAGGGTATGGGGCTAGTGGAGCACTTAAAAAGTATAGTCAAATCATGGCTTGAATGTTAGATACGTTTACAAAAAAAATACATTTTGACAATTTGCTGTTTATATTTATAATCTTATAGACAAAACAACAAATATCATTAATAAAACAGCAACGTACCTAGCTTAGCTTAACTATTGGATTTAATATCTGGCAAAAATGCCTTACACATTTTTAAAAAACTTTTAGTTTGTAAATTTTATTTAAATTTTTAAAATTATAACTTTTTCTATATTTTTATTTAAAAATGTTTTTGTTAGAAAATTTTATTTAAAAATTTTAAATTTCCATTGACTCATCTTCGTTTTTCAAAGTTTTTTAGCAGTTTTATTTTGCTTCTCTTGTAATGCCTTCTGTATTTGTTAAAATTGCAGCTTTTCTTTATCTTCTTTTTAATTTGGCTTTTCTTGGACCAGCCTTTGGGTATGGTCGAACTATTGCCAGAGAAAACTTATAAGTTAGATAGGTCAGCTCGTTTTCTTTGTTGCTTGTACAAAGTTCGGGTTGCAGCTTCTTTTAAATCTTGAGAAGACTCTAGTAGTCTTACTGTTATAAGTCCGTATACTAAAAAAAAACATTTTATACTTAAAACTTAGTTGGGCAACTGTAGATCAACTAACCCCAACTCGAAATTTTAAAGGAAAAGTGAATTTATTAAAAAACCGGTTAGAATTATATCCGAAATCTTTACACATAATAAAACTGCAATAAATTTACTTAAGATTAACACTTACCTGATTGAGAACAGAATACATTTAACTATCACAGATAAAATTTTCCGGCTTGCAATTATTTTACTTTTCAATCACAAAATAAACAATGCGCACGGATACTTTTCTCGATCGCCGCGTCACCACTAGTGGTCGCACAAACCCTTCGCGCAACCCCTTCTTTACGCTATTTGATGCTTTCGCGTGCGGTCGATAGTTTTTGAGATATTTTGATTGCCCAACTTACCTCTATGCTCAACTAGCTCCCGCCCTACCCTACTGCCATTTTGCAGTAGGTAAAGGTATTGAGTTTATTGGCTAGGGTTAAAAGTACTCGTCAGGAGCTTTAAAATGATGATCTTTCCATTATACATGCTACCACAAATTCTTTGGGCCAAAATAGAACGATTTAACGCAATTTTCCTTATTTCTAAAAGTTTATCGTTTGCGAGATAGAGTGTCAAAGCTTCCATTTAATTTTAGTTTTTTTTAAATATTTTATTTATTTTAGATTGTGTTTTCACAAAATTTAGTTTAGCAGTGTTTTTTTATAAAGAGAAATCAAAATCTACTCATGTTTTTGTGGTAAAATGTGACGGGAGTCTAGGGCTGTCAAGGGTGTCAAATTAAAAAAACATCCATATTTCGATGTCGGTAAATATTGTTTTGGCCAATATCGATTATTCGATATATCAAAGATCAATATATCGATATTTAAGAGAGAAAAAAATATCGAAAAATTATCTTATATTACATATTTTATTTTTTTCTCAGCAGGTAGTTGGTAAATAAATACGGCATAATAGTTGAAAGTAACCTTTATACATTAATTTCTTTATTTTATTGTACAACATTTTTGACAGTTTTGAAAATTTAAGTGAAAAAATCGACTTTTAATTGTGTCTCATTTATCACAAATATAGAAAATATTTGATATCGTCATATCGATATATCGAGAAGTTAAATATCGATAAAGATTATCGATATTTGATTTCCGATATATCGATATTTGAAAATAATCGATCTATCGTTGCCACCCCTACGGAAGTCACCTGCAGCCCTGCTTATGTTGAAATTGCCCCAAGTTTTATTTGCCCCGGTATTCTATCTTCTCATATTTTCTGAATAAAACGAGTATTCTCAGTTAATATCGCTACGACCAAGCTTTTTCAAGATATTTTAGATAAAATAATTTATTCTACAAGAAAAATTTCCTTCATTCTTTACGCTATCACTTGGGATTCTCTTAAGGTTCTGTAAAACATGGTACAATAATTTTCTTATTCCAAAATACAATTATTTAACGCAACTCACCTAACAAAATTAAATAAAAACTTTGACACCTTGTATCATGCAAATGAGGCAACTTTTTGACTAAGCTAAAATGGATCAGATTATTGTATTTTGATCCAAAGAATTTGGGCTGACTAAACAAAGCGTGCAGGAAGGCAGTGAAAAATCTGAAATATATTAAAAACAGTCGTTTGTAGTGATTTTTACTAGGTATTGTATTCCTTTTTGTTTAGAAAATGTAGAAGAATAAAAATTCTTCACCAAACCTATAATATACCGAGGCAACAAAAAGTTGTGGCAATTTGAACCTAAGAACTGAACTGCAGGTGACTCCCTCTACATTTTACAACAAAAAAATGAGTAGATTTTGATTCTCCACTCTGGAAATCGCCCTCAAATCGAATATTGTCAAAACATTTTTAATATTAAATAAAATATTTTAAAATAGCAAAAATAAAAGCTTTTACATTCTGTAAATCGCAAACCATCAACTTTTCGACTAAGATCAATTGCATCAAATCGTTGTATTTTGGCCCAAAGAATTTGTGGTACTTTGTACAGACCTTTTAGATACACCCTGTATATGCCCGCATAAATTTTACCTTCTCATGTTTCACCTTTTTAAATGGTTCCATTCAAAAAAAAGGGAACATGAAAAAAATCACTGTAGATATAAGGACATTTCCAGATTCTAATTACATTATAGCTAATTAAAGTACAATTATTTTAGATTGTTGCTGTAGACTTCAATGCAGTGTACAATCTTTTTGAGTCCTTAACCCCGGAATTTCAAAGTAAACGGAAGAATAATATTTATTACCCGGACTATATGTTTCATATAATAGAGAGAGACGCAGTTCCGGTCGATACTAATTCCAAATATCTTCATGCACAAGATTTTTAAGAGACTTTGGTACTCTTAAAAATAACTGCTATAAAAGCCTACAAGAATATAGTAAGGGTTGGATATTAAATACGTGCCAGTTTTTTGTTATATACTTTTATATGCATGAGGATAGAGTGAAGAGTACCATTAAAATTGATAGGGTAAGTTGAAAACAATAGTTTTCTACGATTGTTAAAATATTTATACATTATTAATGTGATTTTTAAATAGGTAATATCGCTCATTACCCACGGTCATAATTCACCTACATCCATTACCCACGGCCGTCATAAGGTGCTTTAAATGTGTATAAATACGATTATTTGTATATGAAGACTACACGCGAAAAACGATGAAAGCCCATTTTTTTATAAAAATCATATTTTTGCAGTTTATTATAGAGTAAAGTGCCCTAATATCGGATGATGATGATTCCCAGAAATTCATAGATACCTATAAACACTTTTTTCAACTGTAATAGGAAGGTCAATATCGAATTTTAAATGTAAACCACTCTGTATATGTTCTTTTTTGACATTATTATACATATAAACCTTGCGTTTGAGTTAGTCTATCTATTTAAAAGAAACCGCTTCAAAATCGGTTAAGTAATATCAAATTTTAAATGTAAACTATTTTTTAAACACTCTGTACGTGTTTTTTTTTTATATATTATTATACAAATAAACCTTTCTCTTAAATCATTGTATCTATTTAAAAAAAAATGCATCAAAACCCGTTGAGAATAGTAACGTCAATATCGCATTTTAAATGTAAACAATTTTTCGAAACACTCTGTATATGTTTTTTATATTATTATACATATAAACCTTCCTCTTCAATCACTCTATTTATAAAAAAACCGCATTAAAATCCGTTTAGAATAGTAACGTCAAAATCGAATTTTAGTTATAGTTTATCCAAGATAGCCGACCCGTGCCCACTTCGTTGAGCGTTAATATCTAAACTTTTTGTTTAATCGTAGTAAAATATAGCCTATAGGACTCTTGAATAGTGTAGCTTTCTAATGGTGAAATACTTTTTATGATAGGTTCAGTCAGTGGCGTAGATACTATGGGGCTAGGTGGGGCAGTGCCCAGGATCCCCAAGCTTACGGAGGCCCTTAGAGGCTGAAAAAGGGCTTCCGGCGTAAGTACAGAAATATTGAAAAAATGCGAGGAACACAAGGAGGAGGACCTATTTTTTTGCTTTGTCCTGTTCTTCAAATCTTTTTGACAAATTGGTTAGTATGAGAATGAAGATACATAAAGAAACCGGGAATTTAAAAAGTAATAAAGACTTTTTTTTAGGGGCCCTACTTTTTTGCCCCAGGGCCTCTGCTGCCCTAGCTACGCCACTGGGTTCAGTACTTCTGAAGATTAGCGGCTACAAACAAACCCACAAACTCACAAAGTTACGAACTTTACCTCTTTATACAGGGTGTTTTCTAATTAAATGTCAATATTAAAGAAGGTGATTTTTGGATTTATTTTAAGAAGAAAACTTCGTATGAAGGTATGTCCTAAACGTCTTAACTTTTAAGATTCAGGGTGTTAAAATTTTCAAAAAACCAAAAAATTTCGAAAACACGTTTTTAGTGAAAACTGTTATACTGGATATAAACCTTATTTAAATAAGTATTTATTATTTTTGTTACATAATTGCTAATTAAAAATTATAAAACCTAATTTTTAAAAGAAACAGATCCCGCAATGCTTCTTTTATGGTTAAAAAATATGCAATTAAGTGAATTTTATTCTTTTTCTCCTAAACTAAACAAGATACGGAAAAAAATTAGGAAACATAAAAGTTGTTGTTTTAATTTGCTTCATCTAAAAAAGCACAAAAATTTTACACACATTTACACAGTCAGTGGTTAGAAATATTCCTTCAGTTGCCTCTCGAGACGCCACTGGACTTATTAAATGTAATTAGGTAAGTGATGCATTACCCCGTTAATATCATTAATAATATTGCCCAATTAAAACAAAATTTGGTAAAGAATAGTTAGGATCATTAAAAAATATATATATTTTTTTATTTTTACACTCTGTATCTCAAAAGTTAGGACGTTTAGGACATACCTTCATATAAAGTTTTCTTCTTAAATTAAACCCAAAATCGCCTCCTTTAATATTGACATTCAATTAGAAAACACCCTGTATATTAGTATAGATAAAAACATCACAGATTTATTAAAAATTTAAGTTAATATTAGGCTTTATCAAAATGTATCCGATATTACGGCACTTTACTATTTTGATAGGATTCATGACTAAAAACGCCTTTCAAAATATCGTACACTCGGTCAAAGACAACATTGGTCTTAGTTTACTTACCAAACTTTTGTGATTAATAAACACTTTTACTAACCTTATTCAAAACTTTTAAGTCTTCTTGTATGTTTAAGAGTTTACGGGTCGAAATTACTTTAAGTGGAAGACTGATGGACCCATTGGACGTAACAAAGTGGCTTCCACCAAGCTCCAGAATAACTCGTTGGTCCCAGTTGAAAATGCTCCTAATTCAGTTTGGAATGGAATCGCAGAAAAGTAACATGTCAATAATTACTTTTAAGACAATTATGAACGATGAAAAACAAAACATATAGGACATAGAGTTAGGCTATTGTTATTCTATTAGGATAAAAATAAGGTTGCACAATTTTATCTTTTTGTATTGTAACATTGCATATACAGGGTGTTACCTTTCAATTTTTCATTTTCTTTCCTTTACATGCTTATTCCGGGTGATGCATCGCCTGACTTGCCACAGGAAATCCCATGTAAATTTTGATATCTTTAAATATTGCCCTCCCTCTATTGATTTTACAACAAAATTGCCTTAGAATATTTTGAAGTTGTTAATAAGATCATACACTAAATTTCGTTGTTTTCTAATAAGCCAATTTAATATAATTGAGCAAAAACTATTTGTAACTATAGGTCAAATTAAAAAATTAACAAGACATTTTATTATAACACTGTTGAATTTATTATGGTATTTATCAGGTATGCAACGATTTTACAATTTTTTAAAATAACTTTTAATATAATAATTAGCTAATAAGAAAATAACGAAATTACTGTGTGAGCTTATCTATCAATATCAACATCAACCAATATTTAAAAGTAATAAAATTTACATAGGATTTCCTATGTTTCCTATATTATGTATATTGATATGAACTTTTTCATAGAACTAGCTTAGGCTTTAAATTTTCTTACCGCGATTAGGAAACACCCTGTGTAAAGAACATAGATGTGGTAAAACTTACTAGTTACTGTGTTAATAATATAATTTAATAAATTAAAATTTATGTCTTTTTGGTCATGGTATTTTTAATTTATACGGGTTGAATACACGAGATGCCCATTTAACATGGTTTTAAAATGCAAAAAAGCAACAAATACGGTGCTGTTCAGGCCTCAGACATTTGTAAGAGTTATCCAAGCAATAATAATTATATGACATTAAAAATATTATAGGTATTTATTTTTAATCCAATTTCCCCTCCATATTAGTAGGCATGGCGTTATCTTGGGAAAAGAAGAAGAATCACAGCTGGGCAAATGCCAAGGGCGAATGCCAGAATCTGGCGCTAACTTCGGGTGGAACTCGCCCAGGCTCCTGACTCATTTCAATCATAACAACACCCATTATGTTATGTTGACGTCCTTTTCTTTCGCGCATGCATAAGACGCAGAGATACCGTCATATAAGTTTGAGGTTATGGTGACCACCTTAAAATTCAACGTATTAATTATGACGTAAGTGTAGAATGTTCACCATTTTGTTGATATTTTTAATAAGTCACGTGTCTGCAAGATTATGTCAATCTAACAACAACATCCCTATTTCTAGGTTATCTCATGCGTAAGAGCTTTTAGATTTAGCAACAAAATTTTAGGTTATGTTGACTTTTTCGCGCATGTGTAAAGGATACCGGTTTCAGCTGACCACGTATAACTTGCAATCGTGGGGCCTATGGGGCATGGGCGTAGGTGCCTTATCGTGGGGTTCGGAGCCCTAAGCGTCGCTCTCAAGATGCAGAGCCGTAGGTGTCAGGCTCAAGGAGCCCTAAGCGCCAAATAATGCCAAAGGTAGCTAGCGCCAACGGCAGCTAGCGCCAGATGTTGTTAGTGCCAGATGTTGCTGGCGCCAACTGCAGAGCTATGGGCAAGAGCCAGGAGCCTGGGCGAGTGCCACCTGAGGTTGGCGCCAGATTCTGGCCTTCGCCCCTGGCATTTGCCCAGCTGTGATTCTTTTTCTTTTTCCAAGGTAACGCTATGCCTACCTATATTGTTGACCAAATTTAATATTTTCTTACCTTAATTTTTGCACTATAATCTATTTTGAAACAAAAATAAACAAATTATGGCCTACAATTAATACGTATCCAAAACTTGGCTTTTATCTGATGCAAACAAAATAAAATATTCTTTTATACAGGCGGGTGCACGGCACTGTAAAAAAACATTTTTGAAGCCATAAATATGTATGTCTTTGACACAAAAATAAAGGTATTTATTACATAAAGTGTGCGTGTCTTTCTTAATAAGCAATTTTGAATATGAATATAGAAAGAATGTGGAAATAAGCTTAAAATTACTGTTATACTTGAAAACGAATACTTCCTGGGCGGTAGCGTAACATACTTTTGAGAATTTTTATATTATTGATGCGGTTTTATTTATCACAACATAATCTTGCTCATTAGAGATGAAAGAAAGGACCGCGTCGGTCCAGGTACAGAGCTACACAGTGTATATCTATCTAAAAGCTTTGTATAAAATGCCACCAGCAAATTCGTTTGGACAAAAACCAATCTAACGTGATTTGCCTTAGTCGAAAAGTTGCTGATTTACGAGATTAAAGTAAAATAAAATGAATAGTTTGATATCCGATATCTTAAGTTTAAATTTAGGGAAATAAGCTATATTAAAATGAAGGATACTATAAATGAATTAAAAATTAAGATACCTGTGACTGCTATGGCCTTAGTGTAAACCTGCTAAAATCAGTAAAAAACATTCTAATATTTCCTGTAATAAAACTAATAATAAATCAATGTATAAAGCATAAATACGTAGGGTGTTTTGATAAGTTTTGAGATATACGTACATTAATTTGATTTTTTCAAAATAATTTCCACCACATTGAATACACTTTTCCATTGTAACAAACCAGTCACTGAAAATAGCTTTCCACTTTTCATTTGAAATTTCAGCGCATATTTTATCCCAGGCCTCCAGTAGCGCGTCTTCAGTTTTAAACTTTTGTCCTTTCAGTTGGCTCTTGACAAAAGCAAACAACCCAAAGTCACACGGCGCCAAGTCGGAGCTATAAGGCGGATGTTCCAAAAGTCTCAAGCCGGCATCTGTCAAAAATTGACTGGTAAGTTCAGCTCGATGAGGTGGGGCATTGTCATGATGAAGGTACCAGCTAGCGAGTTGCGAGTTTTGGGCTAATCACTCTTAACTTTTCTATAAGTTTTGAAAGGCATACTGTAGTGTACCAGAGAGATCATTCCTCTTGAACCAAAGAAAACAACTATCATTATTTTTTTACAGATCTTGATTTGCGAACTTCGGTCGGAGTTTCTTCACCTTCAAAAACCCATATATTATTCTGTTGTTTAGTTGGGACGTCGTAATAATAAAGATAAGTTTCATCTCCCGTGACGATCGACACTATGTCTTTAGATTGGTCATCCTTTTTTACACCAATTCACTCTTTGTGTCTGCTGCTCGGGAGTTAACTTGTGTGGAACCCAAAGAGTACACATTTTTCTAAAACCCAAGTGCTCATGTATGATCGTGTGTAATGTTGCTAAACTAATGTTTAATGTCTCTTCTAACTGTCGATAGATAATTCGTCGGTTTGATTCTATAGCTTTTTGGACGGCAGATATGTTTTCTGGGGTAACTACTTCACACGGTCGACCTGAGCGTGAGGCGTCTTCAAGCGAAAACGAGCCCCGCTGAAATTGTTTGTACCATCTGTATATGGTCGCACGAGATGGACAGTCATAACCAAGTATGGGCTTCATTTCTTCTAAACACTGTTCTTGAGATAACCCACGTGAAAAGTTGTATTTCAAAATTGCACGGTACTCGATAGTCGTCCACGACGCCATTGCGCTAAAATCGCTGGACACGAACTGGCGCCAAACTGATACTAATAACTATGTAGGACTACGACATGTCATGACATGTACAAACATCAATGTTACTTTCCTGCACCGTTTAGTTACAAAGTATCTCAAAACTTTCTGAACACCCTACGTATTTCCCAGATTCATTAAAGATAGCCAAAATCACTCCAATTTTCAAGGGGGTAATAGGGATAGTGTTTGTGACTATAGACCCATTTCAGTGTTGCCTTGCTTATCTAAAATTTATGAGACCATTCTAAAAGACCAAATTACAGAACATTTTAAAGACCATATGTTGTTCGCGATGGAACAGTATGGTTTTAGAAAAATTAAAAGAACGATTGATGCTATAAACAAGTTAATCGATTTTATAGTGGACGGCATAGAGAATGGTTGTTACATGGGCCTTGTTATGTGTGATATCAGAAGGCATTTGATACAGTCAATTTTAAAATCCTATTAAGTAAATTGAAACATTACGGCTTTGATAATGATAGCTTATTGCTTATAGAATCATACTTGGAAAACCGCGAGCAGTTTGTGTCTGTTAATGGTGTATCCTCTGTTAAGGGTGTTATTACTCAGGGAGTGCCACAGGGGTCTGTCCTTGGCCCAGTACTCTTCCTTCTTTATATAAATGAGTTGGGAGATTCTAAAATTTATGAGACCATTCTAAAAGACCAAATTACAGAATATTTTAAAGACCATATGTTGTTCGCGATGGAACAGTAGGGTTTTAGAAAAATTAAAAGAACGATTGATGCTATAAACAAGTTAATCGATTTTATAGTGGACGGCATAGAGAATGGTTGTTACATGGGCCTTGTTATGTGTGATATCAGAAGGCATTTGATACAGTCAATTTTAAAATCCTATTAAGTAAATTGAAACATTACGGCTTTGATAATGATAGCTTTTTGCTTATAGAATCATACTTGGAAAACCGCGAGCAGTTTATGCCTGTTAATGGTGTATCCTCCGTTAAGGGTGTTATTACTCAGGTAGTGCCACAGGGGTCTGTCCTTGGCCCAGTACTCTTCCTTCTTTATATAAATGAGTTGGGAGATGCGGGGCCTGGGGCAGACCTGGTGCTTTGCGGATGACACTACTCTTACTGTCAAACAGCGACCTTAACTTACTAAAACAAGATCTTTCCAATTCACAGGAAAAAATAACGGGTCGTTTTATCCAAAATGCACTGATTTTAAATGATAATGAAACCAAACATGTGTTTTTTCTCATAGACCACTTGCAGATGAGGTTATCTCATCTCAAGAGAGATTTCTTGGCATATATTTAGATTCAAAATTGTCCTGGGAGGGTCACATAGACTTTCTGGCTACCAAGCTTACAAAGAACATATATGTCACCACAGGTGTCAGTTGAAATCTTAAAAACAAGCTACTATGCTTTACTTGATTCAAATATAAATTATGGTCTCTTATGCTGGGGACATTCTTCCCACACAGAGCGCATTTTTGGTCTTCAGAGAAGGGTGATTCGTATAATGTTAAGCTTGCGCTTTAGAGATGATGTAAGCGATAAATTTAGGGAGTTGGGTATACTAACAGTTCCTTCTATGTACTTTCTGCAGTGCCTAAAGTATGTCAAGGCAAACCTCAACGGCTATACTACAAATGCAAATTACCATTCTTACAACACAAGAAACCAGGAAAACCTGCGACCAAAACATCTCAGGTTGCAATCAAGCCGAAACGGTATAAATTATTATGGCATAAAACTTTTCAATGCACTCCCTCAAGTTATTAGAGCATTACCACAGAATCGATTTCTAAAAGAGATGAAAATCATTTTAAAAGAAAATGCTTTTTACAATATAAATGAATATTTAAATTTTAACTTTGCAAGCCTCCTTGTTGCCTCCTCAATAAATCAATAACTCAATGGTACTGTGATATGAAAATAATTAAGTTAACAGTAAAAATAAATAAATAAGTTAAATTTAAAAGTAAACGAAATTGTAGAATATACTCTTTTGATTTTTGACTGTTGTCAATTATTGTGATTTTAAGCTATTGTAAATTAAAAAAAAAGGAAATACTGTGATATGGTAATGTGTATGTTTTTGTAGAAAAATGTATGTTTAGTATGTTGCTTTTATAGACTAAAAAGGTCTGTGATAATAATTTAATATTAACTAAGTATGACTTGTATAAAACATGTAAATGTTAAATACTGAAAATAAATCATAAACAATAATTTTTAAGCAAATTGCGTTAGATCGATTTATTTTGATCCAAACAGTTTCCGACAGTATTTTGTAATGACATTTTCAAGACCTAGATAAAGCGTAAAGAAATGTAATAGATTTTTTCGTATGTGGGATAATTTATCTAATTTGAAATAGGTATCTTAAAAACGGTTGCTTTGTTTGTGTGCGTTCTTTTTGTACATAAAATATAAGAGAATATAATTTTTGACCCAGAGTTTTTATATACCGAGGCAAAAATAGTTGTGACTGTTTGGATATAAGCAAAAGTAGTTGCAGTTTGCTTCCTCCCAGTTTACAAAATACAAACGTTAGCAGATTTCGATTTTCTACCTAAGGAAAACCCCACAATACTAGATTTGATGGAAAATTTTAAAAAATTAGTAATTAAAAATATCTAAAACAAAATAAAAACTTGATCACTCTGTATCTCTCGCAAACCCATCAACTTTTTGACTAAGGTAGGTAAGCGATCCAAGAAATTTTTGTACCAATTTGTACACACCTTTTAGAGACAATTCATTTGTATAACGCCTGTTCGCAGATAATTCACAAACTAGTCAGCACCAATCAGATCGGTCACCTGACTAACTACTAATACCCGATTGGCGCTGATCAGTTTGTTATTTATCTGCGAAGAAGCCAATTATGTTATAGACTTATAAATCTACAGAGTCGATTACCCCCTCACGAAGTTGAAAGTCGACTGACCAGAAACAACAGAAGTTCACTAATGAGGGTGTCATATAAGAAAATAGAAGGAAATGAATAGGGAAAATCTGAAAATGAATGCTGCAGGTTGTGTGCAGGCGCGAAACTAAAATTTTTATTTCTGTTTTATTCAAAAAATGAGATATACTAAGCATATACCAGATATTATGAAGGAATTTGGTAAAGAATTTTTTATTTTAGAATATGCGAAAAAAATAATTTTCTGGTTAACCCCTTCAAAAAAAAATTAGAACTTTAAAGGCAAATCCTCTATTTGTATTTTTTCTTAAATTGTATTAAATGTTTTTGTAATGTTATTTAATTGATGGCTGAAAATACAGGGTATAATTCCTTAACTTATTTTAGAAAGAAAAGTTTATATGAACATATGTCCTAAACGTCTTAACTTTTTAAGATACATGGTGTTAAAATTTTCAAAAAAACAAAAAATTCAAAAACACTTATTCTGGTAAAAACTATTATACTGGGTATAAACCTTATTTAAAAAAGATCTTATTATTTTTGTTACCTACATAATTGGTAATTAAATTATAAAACCCAACTTTTAAAAGAAAAAGATCATGCACTTTTATTGCCTAAAAATATGCAATTAAGTGAATTTTATTTTCTCTTAAACTAAACAAGATACGAAAAGAAATTGGGAGACATAATAGCTGTATTTTTATTTGCTTAATCTAAAAAAAGCCAAAAAAAATGTACACACATTTACGCAGTCAATGGCGTACAGTTTTTGTAAGAAATATTCCTTCAGTTGCCTCTCGTGACGCCACTGGACTTATTAAATGTAATTAAGTTGGTGATAAATTACGCCCTTAATGTCATCAATATTATTGCCAAATTAAAACAAAATTGGGTAAAAATATTTAGGATATTTAAAAAAATAGATTTTTTTTTATTTTACCACTCTGTATCTCCAAAGTTAAGAGGTTTAGGACATATGCTTATATGAACTTTTCTTCCTAAAATAGGCTAAGGAATAATACCCTTTATTTTAAGCCATCAATTAAATTACACCCTGTATATAACTATACCCACAAATTTTTTCCTTTTACAATTTTTTTTCATGTAAGACTTTCAGATGCCTCTAATTATAGAAAAAGAAACCTGATATTTTTGCGAAAATTGAGATTGGTCTATGGAATTTGGTCAGATTTAAACAAAATATTATTTGGCTTTTCTCCAGAATAAAATTTAAAAGTTTATTTAACATTTTAAGAAAATTAAAACTTTTATACATTATGAAGAAACAATTCTGCTTCTACACAATATAATAAAAGTTATTATTGCTTTAAAAGAAATAAAATAATGAAATATTCAATATTAAGTTACTTACAATACAAAGCTTTCAATCTATAAACAAAGGTTCATTGGCACTCGGTTGAAATCATTTTAATGCAATAAAATAAAATCTTAACAAGACGCCAGACGAGAACTGGGCCAATGGTTGCGTCTCAAAAATGTGGTAAATAGTTTACCAAAAATGTGGTAAAACAGTTTACCACAAACTGGCTAAAAAAATAACTTCTTCGGCAAATTCCAAAATAAAAATTTTCTTCACCACAGTGTTCATCTTAAGCCCAATAACATCTGGTATATACTTGGTGTGGATTGTCTTAGTTTTTAGATAAAATAATTTAAAAATCCTAGTTGCGCCCCTGGTTGTGGTACTGATCGAACAAAACCACAAAATATATCCAACTAAGCGAAGTTTTGCCATTGATGGAATCAACTACTGTAGGGTAACTAGTAAAGATCTTTCCAGTTTTAAGTGGTGAAGGGCTATTTGGAGCCGATAAACTCCATTTATTACACAACAAAATATGTTTTGAATCATAAACAAAGGGACCCTGACAGAAACTGGGTATACCTAGCTTTTCGGGCTACACTGCGCAATGCCTAAATTTGCATTTTCAATAAATTTTTAATGAAATATCGCCGTTGTCCTAGCTTTAAACACTGTCAAACTCACTGTCTCATGAAAATTTAGGTGTCAATTGACGAACAACAAGACTATCACAAGTAAGCAAGTCTTGAGACAGTTAGCAATATGAGTTCCTGCTGAGAAAGTTAGCTTTAAAAATTTTGTAAACAGATGGTCGCCTACATGAACTGTCCCAAAATAAAAAGAAATTTAAACAAATTTTACGTGTTCACTTTTTATGCTTGGGTAGACAGGCTCTTAACAGTAAATTGTTTTAACGTATGGAATACGGTCCTGCCTCAAGTAATAAATATTTAACATTACTCACGACGTAAATATCATTTTTAGGAATTGACCACAGTAAAATAAATTTAGTACGTCAACCTTGAGGTATTTTAATTGTTGTCGCTTTTAACGACCCGCCGTCAAATGAACTAACCCAGTATTGATTTTTACGCCTCTTTGAGCGCACATATGCATCGCCTTTCAGCTTACGACGTAGTTACCTACTTTTCAATACGGGGTACTTTTAAATTGTGCAGTAAGTTTTTACTTATGAACAGGACAGAGTTGGGTAGTATCACTGGTGCAGATAAGGGGGGTGGTAAAGGGGTGGGCGTTGGAAAATTTTCTTCCCCCCCAAAGAAAGGTTCTATTATTCTAGTCTATTTCTTGTTCTTGGTTCTGGTCCCTTTAGGTCAAATTCACCAGCTCTCCCCTTCCGGACTATGCTTTCCAGGGCTTCATCGGCGGAAAATCTGGATAATCGAGCTTGTAGCTACCAGAAATAAAAAAATTAAAAAATCTTTAAATCGATGCAATGCATAAATTGACAGCTGCCAACTGGTGTTACGTATATGCTTTTCTTTCACTACTGACAGTTCCCATGGCACGCCCATCTATTTCCCGCTATTTGAGAGATACTTCGTGTTCACTACCAAACAGGATACCATCAGCTTATAGGAATCCTTGTTTACAGCGCTTAGCCCCAGAAGAAAGAAGCCATCAATTTAGCGTAAATCTTTACTCGATCCCCGAAGGTTAAAAAGCCCGTACAGTTCCTCTAACCACCACCCCGGAGGAAATTATGTAATTCCCTTCGCGACGTCCGCACTGTTCGAAGGTCGAACAAAGAGTGCCAAAGAAAGGTTAAAACATTTTTTAGAAATAAGTAAGTTGGGACACTCTTTTCTTGTCATTAACCCGCCTAGTCCGATTCCCAAAACATGTGTTTTAGTCCCTGGTCCAGTAATAAAGTGGACTTCATGATAAGAACACTTTTAAAACTTTTTAGGGAGGTTCCTTTTGACGAGTCTACCACGAATATTTATTCTACTGTATATGGAAGCGGCGCTTTAACCCAGCCTGTCAACGTCAAATGTTTCGGGTGTCGGACTGGGCAAACGCGTCACCTTTTTTGTCGAACAAGTTTACCACAATGTTTAACATGCAATTTTTAAACATTGTGCTAAAAAAGTGTTAAGCCTGTGTTTGATTCATATGATTTCATGACTGTAACCCTTACCATTTTTGGCACAATCTTTAAAAATTGCATTTAAACTTGTCATTAACAAATTATTTAAAAGACATGTAAGAAAATATCACAGAAAATACTACATGAGGTAAATCTTATTTTATTACTTTTGGAAATATGGCCATCCAAATCAGGTATTCAGATAATTTTCAAAGTACCGCCATTTTGTGGTAGGTAAAGGTATTGACTTTATATTTTGGGGTTATAAAGTAGTTGTCAGGAGCTTTAAAATGATGTGCCACAAGACACCCCTTTTCATTTAAATTTTTTCCAAATTGGCGCCCAACTCTCAGTTTGACATTTATATCTGTCATTTATTGCCTAAAATTTGGTTTTTGATGTCTTACTAAAGTTCTCCAATTTTCATAAAAAATATTAAACAATTTAAAAGTTAAGATGGGGGTCTTGACTTTAGACAAGCACTGTAAAATTATCTGTGTAAAAATGCAGGCCTTTAGGTTGGTTATAAAAATATAAATTTTGGTATTTTTGTCCACATATCGACGGACTGTGCGGTGTGTCACCTTGTTTACATGCCGGAATTATTTATATATTATCGATCTGATAGTGCTTGACACACCTCAAACAGTCGCTTTTCCATGCTCCACGCATTGCCTGTGAACATTTTGACCTAGCTGATACTGTATAAGTCAGAAAATATTGCATCAATCATTTGTTGCATTCTACGTAACGGTATGGCTAAGTACCTGAAGAATGCTTTTGAGATTTTAAATATATATCAAAGCAGCCGACAATTATCATAAAGGTGTCAACTATAAATTAGAAAATCGCATCATTTATGTTTAACTCATCACCTAACTCAACTAAAGACATTTTAGTGGCAGTTTATTTGCTATGCGGATAAATTACTACTGCTACAATAAACAGTAGCTCTTAATAATTTATATCCGTAAGTTTAAAACTAGCACAGGCGGGTTTCATATGGGTGCAGATGCCAAAAATTTTTGAACAGCAAAAAAAAGTCATGACTTTTACATTCCTGCCTTAAACCTACAAAAAACCTTAAAAACTCATTCTGTTCTTCCTTCATAAAAAGTAAAAACTTGAAAAGCAAAAAAAAGACCCTCATCACATCCACACAACACTATTAACAAACAAAAATGTTAAAATGTTTTTTTCACTCTTTCCGCGGTCTTCGAGTAGTACGGTTTACGTTTACGTACAAGTCTACATAGACTTCCCGGGTGGGCGGCTGAAGGAGTCGTACGGGTGTTGCTGTACCCTTTGGGAATCGAGAAAAGATTCACGCTAAATTGGGGCTTTTTTCTTCTGGGGTTAAGCGCTGTACGTGAAGATTCCTAAAGCTTGAGGTTTTTACGTTTTGGTGTTGAACACATGGGGTCTTCGTATGGTCGAGGAGGTGCGTATGCCTTGCGGAAAAACGTTAGTGGTGAAAGTGACGGTTATGCGCGATACCATTAGCAGGCCTTGGCTTGACAGCCACAATTTATGCATGTTCAGAAGTTCATCGCTGTTGTTAATTGTTTGAAGTGTTTCTTATTCATATGCAAGGAAAATCTGGTTAGTATCGAGCTCGATTATCCAGATTTTCCACGGACAAAACCGGGAATGCTTATAGGCAATAGCTTATATGACCGGAACAGGAGAACTGGCGAATTGACTTAGTATCAGAGCCATAAAACAAAGAGATAGATAGATAAAATGTTCTTTTCTCATATGGGTGCATTGCACCTATACATTTCACCTCTTTGGGTGCATTGGCCATTGGCATGTGTCCACTCGCGTGGTGCCGCACGTATGCATCCCTATACGGTTCAACTGGACAGGACCCGAACTTCCCACTTTGTTCGTTCTTTTGTCCACAGTTTCTAGAATGTGGAACCTGCTGCCCGCGGAGATCTTTCTTTCCTCCCCAACCCTCAAATACTGAAAGTCCCGTAATAACAAACTCCCTCTTACCTCGCTTAAGACACCCACGGTACGTTAGTATTTAGGCTTTAGCCTTGGTGGATTGTCCAAAGATTAAAAAAATACCATTACTAAATATTTTAAAGATATTTGATACACAGCCATTATGCGTTAGAGGCATTTTATGATGCACAGTGTTTTTTATTTGTTCTAGTGCTGTTCAAGCCGCATTTTAACTAAATATTTTGCTGCTTCTTGGAACAAAAATTATTTTTATAATTTTCATTCAGTGCTAAGCTCCGCGTAAATAAAGTGGAAAGCATTAATCTGCATGGTCATATGGCTATAACGTGGTAATAGATGTTATTTTTTGGGTACACGCCAAGTCAGATTAAAAAACCAAAAAATTCAAAAAAAAGGTAAATAAAAAAACTAAAAAATCGACGTTTCGGTGGCAAGTCTGCCACCGTAGTCAAGATAAAATTTAATTAAAATTTGAAAATTAACTATTATTTAGGTTTAAAAATTAAATTTTTTAGCTCTTTGTTAAGGAAATTCTGAAAACACCGGCACATAAAAATAAAACAGTGAGCAGTACTTTTGACCAGACCAAGTTTTTTTATATGTTTTTTGCTGCACTGAATTTGAATCCGAAGTGCGTTTTACTCCATCAGGCTTGACTTTTAAGTCATTTTTGAAAAACCCTAAAAATCGATAAAAATCGAAAAATTCAGTGGTGTTTTTAGCAGTTTACTTAAAACTGAACCCTAATGGAGCAAAACGGACTCTGGATTTAAATTCAGGTCATTAAAAACATATAAAAAGTTGGTCTGTTTGAAAGTACTGATCACTTTTGTTGTATGCCGGTGCACCGGAACACACAAAAAAGTATTCTCTGGGCGCCATTTAAAAAGAAACACCCTGTCTGATGTATCATTAAAAGAAAATTTTATAGAGAATACAAATATGGAAAAAATAGGCATTTGCATTTAAAATAGGAAAGTTGATGGTACTTCCGGTTAAACCGGAAGTGATTTTGAGAATGTGAAAATGTTAAAAAATGTTAGTTTGTAGTCATACTGTATAAAAATTTTGTCCTTAAAAACTAAAAAATGGTGGGGAGGGAGGACAACAACATCCTTAATATCCTGTTTTTTTTTGTTTGTTTTTTTTTTTAATTACCAATAATACTTACAATCATTATTAGGTCAAAAACTATTTATATTATTATGGTTAAAAACGTATATGAATCAAACAATTAAAGCACTCTTTTCAATACGAAATAAAAAAATCTTAGCCTGGGGGTGGTATTTGTCACTTATTAATCTAGAATACTTTTGAAAAGAATAAAAATATGAATATTTCTTAAGATATCTTAAGAGATTTTATAATATCAAAAATAAAAAAAAGATGTTTAAGATTAAAAATTATGTTTAAAAATGCAAAATTATTTATTTTGAATTTTTTTTTATTTATTCATTTGTTTTTTTTTAATTGTGAAAATTTAAGTTGGTACATTAGTGCATACCTATTTCGAAATGTAATAATAATATGTAAATAAAGCTTAGGAGCTGTCAAAACTGCAAAAAGTTAGAGAAACGCTCGTTATCGCAGAAAATGTAAACAAAAATCTTTTAAATAAACCGATTTGCATATTTAAAAGCGATTTTTAATCCCTAACAACTCTTCTTTATAAAAATTTTCGATATTATGAAAAATAAAGGTACTTTCTCTTGTGCAAAATTTATATCTTTTGACATACCTCGTATACCACTGCAAAAATTATTATCGTATAATATCGTTTATCGTAAAATTAACAATAAAAAGTTTTCCTATGGTGCGAAAGTAAGTAATCTACAATTCCAAAAATAAACTTTAAACGATTCTTTCTTATTATTTTTAATAAAATACTATATAAAATATTATTAAACACTACCTTACCACCTAAGAGTGCTACCATATAGTTATTTATACTTTTTATAGTATAGATAGCCTGCGATTCAGCAGAGAAGAAGCCACACGGTCAGCAGTTCTGTGTTACTTTTAAATTATTTCCCTTTTTATTGCTCGCCCACTATTTAAACGACGCGATTAGAGATTGCCGTCTTTATTTCTATGACGCCTTTCGCTTCTTCTCAGCTGAATTCTACTTAACAATATCAACTTACACAAAGCCAAAAACCATTTGTCTCTAAAATATCTACGATCTTCTTCGATGAACACTGTCACATATTTAGTGTACTCCAACAGGTGTCGGGAGTTCAATATACCAGAGCACCTGATGAAGTACAATAGGCATGTGACTGAGAACAATTGATATTAAACACTGGGATCCTCTAAATAAATGAGTTCACTTCGGGTACCTAAAACGAGAGCTTCTGATATCCTTATCACTCGTAAAAGTAATAGGCGCCAGTACTGATAATCCTGTTATCAAATTTGAAACGTAGGATGAAATGTTATTTTTTACATAATAATTAAAATTAGTCAGAAATTTGTATTGTTATAGAAAAAAAAATCTAATATAAAAAAATGTGTATCTAATTGATTTTCAAAAATATGTCGTCAAAATAAATCGATATACTTACTAAATATAGAAATATTCAGGGTGATAATTAAGTACGTACAATAAATTTACGACACGATTCTTTAAGTTACTTTAACGCAGAGCGCACACCACGGCGTGGCAAGTCCAAGTAGCATGTAGCAAATAGCACGCATCTAGCATGTTGCTTTAAATAAAACCAATACAAAGAAATGAAGCAGTGCCCACTAAAGTGATGCGTCATGCAGCGTGCCACGCCACTTAGATGTGCGCTGATTTATTTGTTTGCTTTGGTTTTATTTGAAGTAACATGCTAGACGCGTGCTACTTGCTACTTGCCACGCAACTTCGGTGTGCGCTCTCCCTAAGACATAATGTTCTACAAATTTTGGGTGCGCAAATTCTTTATCTTTAAGATACTAAGTAACTCTTTGTTCTTAAGATAATGATTTATAAGTAATAATAAAAAATATAAAACGTAGTTTTTAAGATAATGTTACTTAAATGGTCTTTATTAGTATATTTTTATCTTTTCTTTTTTCTTTTTTTATTTAATGGTCTATTAAGTTACACTATGTAATAGAAAAAAAATCAAAAAAGGTTTTAATTGCATAACTCAAAAAATTAAATAATTGCACAATCCAGTGGCATTTCCTTTCCTTGTCCGTTTTAACCTTTTTCTTATTTTGATAATTTTACCACCCTGTATTATGAGAACAAAAATTTGTGGATCCATGTTTATATGATAAAGTTTTTGTCTAAAAATTATTTAATGGATCGTCTGCTAAGTTTAATGTTCAAATTTAATTAAATGTTCAAATTTAATTAACACTCAGTATATTTCTCGTAGTAAAGTAAAATATAGATAATTTTAACCAAAACTATGAAAGAGTCACAGAAAAGTTATGTCTCTTGGTGCTGAAGTTATTTTTAGACTTCGATGGTAGTCCGTAGGTATAAGTAGTTTATCTAAGCTAACATTTTTTGGTCGGCAATGCGAAAATTACTATTTATTATTTTGTTTGTCAGATTAAATTTAGCTGCTTACGAATTTAGGAGGTACTAAAAAAGTTTTAAAATTTAAATATCTTTTAAAATTTGCTGCATAGATTTCAATGACTACATTTTTTTTGCTGGCCATATTTTTGCATAAAGTATGAAAGCTTGGTGTTTAAGCATACTATTTTATTATAAAAATTGATTATTTCTGTTAAGCCATACAAATATACAATTCCATCACTGGGTGCCAAATACCAACCACAAAAAACCACCCTGTACAGACTGTCCACGGATGGGGTTTACAAGAGAACAAAGGACCAAAAATTTATATTTTTCGAAACAGTCTTTCTACATTAAAAATTTTGCTTGTAAAAATATGATTTACGAACAGAAATTGATGTTTTTGTATACAGGATTGCAAAACTTGAAAAACATTATTTTTCTCTAAGAGCCTAACTCTACTTTTATTTTTAAGTAATATGCCATTAAGAAAATTTTATTGAACTTTATAATTTGGCAAAAACGCCTTAACCATATTTGTTTACAGCTAAAAAATTGTGTTGTGTAGGAATTTGGAGTAAGCCGGTGTTTGAAAAGCAAATTATCAAAGTTTTTAAGGTAATTTTATTTTAAAAATTTAAAATAATTAATTTTTGATAACTCTCAAATCAGTTTAATGAAACGTTTCGATGATACTTCTGTAGACATTATTAAAGCCATTAAAAATGCTATTCTAAATAAATTTTCTAAGTGATATTTTGCTTAATGCAAAATAAAGGTTATTTAATCTTGGAGAAAATTCATGTTTGTCAAGTTTTTGGGAACTCTGTATACAAAATCAACATTTTCTCTTCGTGAATCATGTTTTTTTAGAAGCAAAAATTTTTATGAGAAATTACTTTTTCTCGAAAATAAATTATTTTTATCCATTTGTCCTCTTGTAAACCCCATCAGTGGGCAGTTTGTGTTTTTAATTTAATGAATGCTGTTATTATCTCTGCTGTACAGGTTACAGAGAAATATTGCATATTATCGCTTTATAATTACAGTGCGACTCAGTATCAGCAAGGGTTTGGTAAATATAATTAATTAACAAAACACTTAACATTTGCTTTTACATCTATTTTTAATGGGGATGATAGTGCTAAAGAATATAAAACCTGAAGTACGTCCCAACACTTAAGGATGTATTATTACAGTTGCTACAGTAAGGTAGTATTTTATTATACATATGATTACCCGAGTAAATAATTTTAATTATCAGCACTTAACGACAGATTTTACACAAAGTAACTTCGACAAAATATACGTCAGGAGTCTATAGCAAACAAATACAGATGGATAATGGAGCAACACAGGACTCGGAACTTTTCATGTTTATCCTTAAATTTATGTGCTACTTGACCTTGTTTTACAAATTTGTCATAATTTTTTTCAGTGACGGTTTTACCTTTTAATGAAATATTTTTTTGCTGATATGGTAAGGGTGGTTTAGAGATTTTATTAGTAAACAAACATAACAATTTAAAACCGATACCTTGTTTAAAGATACTTATGCAGTACATTTTTACGTATGATTTCTATTGTTTTTACGCAGCGTTGCCAAATATAAATACCACGGTAGTTAAATTACCTTAAGCACTGATTTGACTCTTGTGGTATCGGTAGAACTACCTTAACATGATCACATGGTCAATGTTGCTTTAGCACCCACCAATATTCAGTAAACTGCAGTTAAGCATCAGTTTATCGATGTAGCAAATAGTTTTGTTGAATAACTTAAATGGCCTATTACAAAATAAAGAAATGTAGTGTAGAGCTTATTTTAGGAAAGTCTTTAAAATAGTCTAATACAATTTTGTTGTAAAACCAATGGGGAAGTCGACATTTGAATGTATCAAAAATATACATGGGATTTCCTATCGTCAGTCTGGTGATGCACCACCAGGTATATAAAACAGTGTTAAATACAAAGTTATTTTTTAAGTTGCCACGGTAGTATTCTAAGCTTTCCATTTGTTCCACAAGTTTTTGAAAAAAAAATGTTTATTATGATAAAGTTTTAATCTTTAAAAAAATATATATATTTTATACGTTTCAATTTATTAATTTCCTTGGTGGTGCTAAGTTATTTTACGGTCATATCTGCGTTTAAAACATTCCAAAAATACTTCTTATCTATTAAAAATTGGTTTACAACCAGAAATTAGTACTAAAAATAGAACATATGATAAAAAGTTTAGTTAAATTTCAGCTATTTTAGATAACAAAATCAAATATTTAAATAATTTAGTTTTAAATAAGGAGATTCTTACTTATAAATGATTTTGAAAATTTTTAAAATGAATAATTAATTTTCTAAAGCTTCTAATAACATATCACTAGTAAATCCCTTTCAATTCGTATTTAATCACTTAGCAAGTTAAGTTATTAAAGAGAACATTAGGAATACCTACTGTTAACCCCTCCACCAATGACTTATTTCTATTTAAATCCGAATGATAGATAGATACCAATAAAACAATTTAAAAAAGCATTACTCCCCTCCTTCCATGGCTAGTTACCGTTGCATATATCTGCTTCTACGCGCGTACTTCAGGTACCTGACTGTTCAAAACCCAGCCTAGGTACCGAGGTAACGCCCATAGCAACAAACACAATCCATCTCCATTTTGTTCTTCTGCACAGCAATAAATCAACGGATTTTACCACGAGTTTCCATAGAAATCTGCAACAATTCACGGCCTTTTTACGCGCACATTGTAACTTAGCAACAGGCTAAACAACCATTTAACAACCTTGTTTCTCGCAGGCATCTTGATCCCAAATGAATGCGACTTCGCCGATTGAAACCGTCTCGGAACCCGGGCGATCTAAAATGGGTATCAACCGGTTCTTCCGGAAATTTACCTGTGTGCCAAAATCGTCAAGGTCGTGCAAGTTCGGCTGTCTCGAAGTGGGTAATCGTGACTATCGGATCGGCGTCAATACCTGCGAAAAAATGGTGGTCAGTTAAAGACGTTGGGGTAGGGTCGGAGGCTAATTGTCGAAAGCAATCGATTAATGGCATGATAGGAACTAAAGTCAAATAAGTATTGGGGTCAATTTAGTTATACAGGGTGTTTTAAAACTTGAGTCATTTCACAGCCTATAAAACTCGTAAAGACAAATCAATTAAAAAAAAAAACAACTTACAGCTGCTGTATTATAGGGCACAACAAAAACATTATTTAAAAAGAAAGTAAAATGGCGTTCTTTTTTAAGAATTCACTTGGTAAAACTACTAATAAACACTAAAAATAAAATCAGATGTCTGTCGAGTTTATTATTTAAAAAACGTTGCCTAAATTTAAAATACCCGACAATAATTCACTCGCGAGTGTTATTTAGAAAAGAATGCTCCACAAAGAATGTTATAAACAGATTTAAACATGGCGAACGTGGTGGTCAGTTTGCTGGTGTTTTATTTTCACTGGCATGCGATATTACTCATGTTAATATTTTGATTTCTCATACAGGGTGGGGTCATTTGAGCCGAAACCGAGCTTATTTTGGGCACTCCAGGTCATTAAGGGACCAACGCTCGGACACGTAAATGTCCGATCTTGGGAGGAAACATTTTTTTGCCACTTTCAAGTCTCTGCTATTAAGTGCTTCCGTTGATATGACTGCTTGACAAAATTTGGTTTTTATTTTTTAAATGTACCATATTAAATTCCTCTAAGAGCAAGCTACTTTAAACTAAAGGAGTATGATAAAAGTTAAACGATCTTTAAAATGGGATATCAAATAATCTTTCTAACGAGGGTGTGATTTACCCCTAGAATTAAAGAATGAATAATCACACCTTCGACAGAAAGATTAATTGATATCTCATTTTAAAGATCGTTTAATACTTATATCCCCTTAGTTTAAAGTAGCTTGCTCTTACAGGTAATTTAATATTATATATTAAAAAAATAACAATTCAAATTTTAATAAGCTGTCATATCAATGGAAATAATAACAGAGACTTAAAACTTGGCAGTTGTAACCAGTGTCGAGAGACCCCTTAAAATAAGGTATCACTCGAACCCTCTTTCTATGTAAGACTTTGGGGGTAAGTCTCACCCCTGCTAGAGGGTTGCAGTTTACGGAGTGGTGAAAGTGGTAAAAAATGGTATGACCTGAAGTGCCAAAAATTTCCTGTTTCGTTTTCAAATGTGTCAACCTGTATAATGTTGACTTCAATCGTATTTTGACGTCACGGCGCTGTCATAAAATTTTATGGACGTGCTTCGTAAACACCCCTGTATTATGGTACACTTTTAACTTTTTTATATATTTTTTTACGTATTATTTTGTCATCATATCAAATGCTTTCAAGAATCACCTTCCAACATTCACAGACGGTAACAAAATATTTGTAATTTTTTTTTAGCGAGACTTCAGGTAAAAAAATCCTTTAACAATGACCCATGACCATGATTATGGGCTTTTTGGTACTACAATGCATCATTTAATTTTCAATGGAGTATTTTAGAATATGAAAGAGACGAATTATAAGAAGTGCCTGATAAAAGACATTAGGAATTAAGATGAGCGATGGGCCCACATGTTTTGATTTGTTTAGATTTATGTTTAAGGTTTACACTAAGTTTTATTAAAATAAAATAGACAAATAAAAATTAGATATTTATTGATACACACACATCATTCAAAAAGCCCACATCTTGAAAGAAATTTACATACCGGGTAG
>JACEGR010007487.1:0-48829 GCA_014170235.1 Listronotus bonariensis
TATATATATATATATATATATATATATATATATATATATATATATATATATATATATATATATATATATATATATATATATATAAAAGTGAATGGTTCTTGAGCCTTGATATAAATACATTAATAAAAGGTAAAGTTCTTTGGGCATATGGCTCATCAATGACTGTAAAAATAAATAAAAAAATAACCTATAAGAATTCGGCTACTATGGTTGGTTGTTTAAAAATTACGGAGTCTCCAAAAGAAAATGGAATACCCCGGGCCCGACCAAGACGGTGACACGTGTTTCGTCTTCGTTAAGACTTGTCAAACCGCTTCAGGTCGCTAGACGCCTTGATGAAATCGCGACTGACTGTAAATATTCTTTCTGTCGTTCAGAACTAATAAATACAGACAGTGGCGCCATCCCACCAAGAAATTCAAAAACAACCAGCCATAGCATCGAGAGGTTAAAGGTGGTAGGTAAAAAGTGCGCCATCTAGTTGTATATGGCGAAAGTTAAAAGTGCACCATACTGTTATGCCAAACAAACCATATGGAACTGGCCGCCCATCAGTCTGCGGGTTTGCAGAATTCGGATGAGTAGTTTTGCCAAAACCAGGTAGGTGGCGTACAGCAGTGACTGAAAAATATGATAAAAATCATATTGAAAGCAGTATTTTTCACCCAAACTGCGATATAATATAAAAGTGAATGGTTCTTGAGCCTTGATATAAATACATTAATAAAAGGTAAAGTTCTTTGGGCATATGGCTCATCAATGACTGTAAAAATAAATAAAAAATAACCTATAAGAATTCGGCTACTATGGTTGGTTGTTTAAAAATTACGGAGTCTCCAAAAGAAAATGGAATACCCCGGGCCCGACCAAGACGGTGACACGTGTTTCGTCTTCGTTAAGACTTGTCAAACCGCTTCAGGTCGCTAGACGCCTTGATGAAATCGCGACTGACTGTAAATATTCTTTCTGTCGTTCAGAACTAATAAATACAGACAGTGGCGCCATCCCACCAAGCAATTCAAAAACAACCAGCCATAGCATCGAGAGGTTAAAGGTGGTAGGTAAAAAGTGCGCCATCTAGTTGTATATGGCGAAAGTTAAAAGTGCACCATACTGTTATGCCAAAAAGAACCATTCACTTTTATATTATATCGCAGTTTGGGTGAAAATACTGCTTTCAATATGATTTTTATCATATTTTTCAGTCACTGCTGTACGCCACCTACCTGGTTTTGGCAAAACTACTCATCCGAATTCTGCAAACCCGCAGACTGATGGGCGGCCAGTTCCATATGGTTTGTTTGGCATAACAGTATGGTGCACTTTTAACTTTCGCCATATACAACTAGATGGCGCACTTTTTACCTACCACCTTTAACCTCTCGATGCTATGGCTGGTTGTTTTTGAATTTGCTTGGTGGGATGGCGCCACTGTCTGTATTTATTAGTTCTGAACGACAGAAAGAATATTTACAGTCAGTCGCGATTTCATCAAGGCGTCTAGCGACCTGAAGCGGTAAATATTTTATTTTCTTTGTAATGGATGAACGTATTTAGTTAAAAATCCTTCAAGTCAGGAAATTGCATATTTTTATGTTTCATATTATTTTGCGTCTTAAATAAACATCCAAGTGTCTTTTTTGCTGACAATAATGTTTACAATCCTTTTTGTTATTTATAAAAACATGGTGAATACCCATTTTTTGTCTCATGGCCTACGTGACAAACAAATCGTTCTAGAAAATATCAATTGCGCAGTACGAAACTATAAATACTTTCATCCACCTTACTGAGCAACTCAGTATTGGCACAATATCTATGCCTAGTTAACTCAGTATCGGCAAATTTTTGTTATTGTTAACTTCAAACTCAAAACTTAGCATTTAGAATTTAAAAGTGTAACTTGTAATTTTTATTTTAAAATAAAAGTTCTTTTTTTTTTAAAAAGTGGTTTCTCTAAGGCTCAAACATAACATATATATATATATTTATATATATATATATATATATATATATATATATATATATATATATATATATATATATATATATATATATATATATAGCTTTTAATGTGAGAAGGTTCAAAGCAGAATAGATAGCTCATGGCCATTGTGGGGGTAGTACGAAATGCTTCCGTAATCCCCAAACGCACACGACCGTTGCATAAGTTTGCTGTGGGATCATAATCGCAGAGTAGTTTTAATTGGAACATAAAAGGTTACAACATTAAACAAAAAATGTAGTACAGGAAGCACGAGCTGCTCTTTGTTCTTTTTAGAAAATCGTTCTCTTTTGCCCGAAAAGCTCCGTTTGTTTTTTTTTAACTCGGCCATAGGAATATCCCCCTTCAACATCCAACAATAGTCCGCCATCATGTTGCTATCCCATCGCCCCTGATATCGTTTCTTCATTTCTTTAATCTCCGGGTGGAAGCGCTCACCCTTATCCTCACTAGCATCACCAAGGTTTGGAGGAAAATAGTCCAAATGTGCGTGTAAATACCAAATTTTATTCCCTCTCTGATCATATTGCAATCTAAGGCCTTAAATTTGTCCAGCATGTTCCTCACCATATTTCTGGCGGTCACTATAATACAAAATACGATGAGTTTACAGAAAAAAACTGTACGTGATAGAGACAAATAAATATTGATTTAGTTAATAATACGACAAAACAAACTTAAAAAAACTAAAATTGTCTAATCACAAATTCTTCGCAGGCCTGTGTTATTAAAAATAAAGGTAGCTGTGTCTTGATTCATCTTCACATTTTTGTAGTTTTTGAAGCCCTTGTACAAAACAAAACACATTTTTTAACGTGGATCTTGTTTCTTAAAAAGCTAAAGCAGTTGCCATATACGACATACTTGAACATATATACATTTTTGGTCCATCTGTCCATTGTAAAGTCTATCCGTGGACATACTCTATGTTACTGGCATGCTTAAATGGGGCGGTTTTTTCTAATTCACTTTATTAATTTAGTCACTTGTACCACTTTCCACTAAACCTCTCATATGTAAGCTTGCGTGGAAATTAAAACGATAAAAAAATAATTTTAACTAAATCCCAAAGAGATAAGGTAGTTACTTGTATTATTTTCTTTTTTTCAGAATGTTTATGTAGAGAATGCACATTATTTTCATTAAATTACCATTAAATTAAAATTGCGGTCACAAAACCAGACTTATCAATGATCAACTTTTCCTTTGCTGAATTGAATAATTAGTAACGGTGACATTGACCTCTATTACTTCTGTGTACGTCCTTCAAGAAAAGTATAGTGTTAGTTTTTATTATTAAAAAGCACTTCCTATTTAATAAAAGCGGTTAAAAACTAAGGTGCAAATTATACTGTATCAGCTATTTGTAACGGTATATGGACCAGTAATGCAATAACAGAGCAAACACGATTAGTCATCCAATCCGAAATGTTTACATGCCGGCACTCGCGTTAGACCACCTCCTTTTCACGCATTGCCTGTTTGTTGTTAGGTTGAAAAAATCTGGTTAAATTTTTCTCCACAAAAGTGTTTTAAAACAAATAATATGCATAGTTTTTTAATGATTAGTAATGGTATTTTAGCAATGTATTTTTAATACAGAGCGTCTGACTATATTTTGACCCATTTTGATGTACAAAATATAGTCATCAAGTTATCAAGATGGGGTTGTTTAATATATCCTCGCAATTTGGTTGTGATATTCCATTAATACAAAAACAAAATGACGATTTTTTTATATTGAGCACCTTTGGTATTTAAAGTGGAACACCATTTACATATATTATTTACAATCTTAACATGCAATTTTTCATCTTTTAAAATGTAACATTAACTATGGTTATTTCAAAAAATAAGGGACTGAATATTCTTTAAAAATTGAGTGCGTGGCATGCAAAGTATAATTTGACAATGACAACTTTCTACATACAAGGATAGGAAAAAATACGGCAATAAAGTTATACTTTATTTACAAAATAACACCTGCAATAAAGCTAGATTTTTTTTATTTTTCCTAATATTGTACATAACCTAAAACTCTATTTCCGTATTTTTTTCTGTAACCTTGTATGTAGCAAATTTTTGTAGTAAATTTTATTACACTTTATAACACTTCTATAAGTTATCGTACTTTTTACAAACTTTTATTTAACTTGCAATGTACACAATATGCATGTATGTCTCTGTGCTCGGGTGAAACCTTGTAATTTAATTTTAATCACGTTTATCTTTAATCAATTAAAATTAAATTTTGTAGTCACTTTTAGTTTAGATAATAATGCATGGTTAGGTATGTGACGTCATGGCAGTTCACCCAAGATGGCAGACTAGTTGTTTTTAATGCACTTCTAGAGTTATAAATAAGCGTTAAGTTTAAATTTAAGGCTTAAGATAGTGATCTCTATTTGATAATTAATTAAGTTCTTCATTACCAAAAGTCAATTTTTTGGTACTTCCGGTAAAACCGGAAATTATATTTTTACGGTAATAGGATATAAGGTTCATCAAATAGCTTTGCGCAGTGGCATTATCGTAACCAATGAGGTTTATCCGAGGTGCGATTATTGCTAGTTGAAATATGTGTTAAAATTCATATTAGCCCTTGTTTGCCATCATTTGTTTTTAAGAAATCGATAAACTTGGCAGTTAACATGACATTTTCGAACGCCATTTTCTTAAAAACCTATTATTATAACATAAAATCTAATACATTAGAAATATATGTATCCTATCCAATCATACATCTGGCCAAAATATCAAATTTGTGTAGCACTTTTCACGAAAATAACAGGTTCGCTAGGAATCTCGTGGGTGCCCGGTAGCGTAAACAGAAACCCTATCCGAATTCGTCCGACCAACTGGACTGGGATTTTTAGCATTAAAATACCAGAAACCCTACTTAAAAGTGTCCGACCAACTGGATTAGGATTTCTAAGCAGTAAAATACCAGAAACCCTACTCGATTTCGTCCGACCAACTGGACTAGGATTTCTAAGCAGTTAAATACCAGAAACCC
Organism: Listronotus bonariensis; assembly: GCA_014170235.1. Classification (NCBI taxonomy): domain Eukaryota; kingdom Metazoa; phylum Arthropoda; class Insecta; order Coleoptera; family Curculionidae; genus Listronotus; species Listronotus bonariensis. The sequence goes on from JACEGR010007487.1 coordinate 5,022, forward strand.
TGCTCGAATTTGTCCGATTAACTGGACTAGGATTTCTAAGCAGTAAAGTACCAAAAACCTTACTCGAATTTGTCCGATCAACTGGACTAGGATTTCTAAGCAGTAAAATACCAGAAATCCTACTCGATTTCGTCCGACCACCTGGACTAGGATTTCTAAGCAGTTAAATACCAGAAACCCTGCTCAAATTTCTCCGACCAACTGGACTAGGATTTCTAAGCAGTAAAGTACCAAAAACCTTACTCGAATTTGTCCGATCAACTGGACTAGGATTTCTAAGCAGTAAAATACCAGAAACCCTACTCGAATTTGTCCGACCAACTGGACTAGGATTTCTAAGCAGTAAAATACCAGAAACCCTACTCGAATTTGTCCGACCAACTGGACTAGGATTTCTAAGCAGTAAAATACCAGAAACCAGACTCGAATTCGTCCGACCAACTGGACTAGGATTTCTAAGCCGTAAATTAGCAGAAAACCTACTTGAATACAGCTCCAGATCTTGACGTATTGCAGTAGGGTTTTTCATTGTTTATTTAGCAAAAAGATTTGGAAATACTTAACTGCTGGACATTTTAACAGAATAATTTAAATTTTAGGTAAAATTTTAACACGTTGACTCCCGCCGTGCAATATATCGCACATCATTATTCTACCCTAAGAGACCGCGTGCAATATATTGCACGGTCAATCTAACGTATTTTAACGTTATCAAAAGATCGTTCGGTCTGCTTGGAGATTTTGGTTTATTCGTTTTGGGCTAAAGAAACAACTCAAATTTATTTTTTTGATCTGGCTAATGGTTGAAGGCATATTATGTATATGGCGCCAGGGTGTACTTAAAACATTTGGCCAGCTATAAGAAGAAGCGGGAATGCATCATTTGGAGTGATCCACGCGTTTAGACTTGTATTTTAGTAAGCTAGTAGGTTTTGGCTGTGTTTTTTTTTTTTGTGGGTGCTATGAATGGTGATGGTTAACCTGAGGCGAGGTAAGCACAATGATAGAAATACTTTTAGTATAATATACGAGTTTATAGGTCCTATTTGATATTATGCTCTTTGCAGTTTGGCACCAGCACCTGTATTATGTAACTCGATAGAGAAGAAATTTGCCCATGTTTTTTTCTTAATATTTTAAACAAAAAACACATAACATTTCTCTAAATTAAAAATTGATTTTTTTTCAAATGCCTTAGTTATCTTTATGTGGTTTCTAGTAAAGTTTCTTCCGTGAATAGGCGGGAGTCAAAGTGTTTTAAACTTAATTCTCTTAAAGTAAATAAAAATATTTTAGTGCGGTTTCCGGCATATACCATATAAGAAACAGCTTTGCGGCACAAAAACGTATGGCAGAAAGAAAAACAGGCCTAGCACCTTTCTCTCTTGCGATTCTGACTTAATTTTTTTATCGAACCACCGCGGAATTTAAGTGCAGTCTTCAAATAAAGAAAAGAAATTTTTAAAATCGACCCGAAATCGCCGAAGTAATCGCGTAACATACACACAAAAAGAAACCTACAGGCCAATTAAGTACCCCTCCTTTTTAAAGTTGGCTAAAAATTATACAAAATATGAGCATGTTGTATTCAGGGTGTTTCCTAATTGGGGTAAGAAATTTAAAAGCTGTATTTTTATATAAAAAAACGTTTATATAAACATAGGTTTGAAAATGCTTTTTTATAAGCTATAGGGTGTTAAACTTTAAAATAAAATTAGTTTTTTTTTAAATATTATTTAGAATATTCCTTATCCGATCCTAATTAAATTTGCCTGTGGTATTTGTTATCTGTTGTTTATTTATCTTAGCTAATATTATTGACAAGAAAATGTACGCTACTGACTTTATTTTTTACTTTTATATATTTTATTTTTAAATAAGACATTTAAAAATACTACTTTTGTATGTCCTAATATTTTTACATAGCTGGCCGAGTATTCCAGAAAAAAATTTGTTCAATTGCATAGTTTTGGTCCATACAAGAAACATTAAGGCAATTTTTTTATTTAAAAATTAAGTGGTATAATTTCTTATTAGCAATTATGTAACAACAACAAATACCTAATTTAATACCGTTTAGTATAACAAATTATATCATAAAAAGTTTAACAACCTGTATCGTGAGAACGATCCATTTAAGAATGAATGAATAAGAACTTTTTTGTAAAACTGGCTTAGAAATACACCCTTAAATTTTCTTACCGCAGTTAGAAAACACCCTGTATACAAAAATAAATGTATACAAAAATTAACCGTGTAAAAGTTTGTAATGAAACACCCCGTATAAGATTCAAATTCACTACGCTGGCGTAGTTAGTTAAATCTTTGATGAACATAATATACTCTTTATTTTGCAGAAAATTGCCACTTTACTAGAAACTTTACAAACTCCGGCACAAATTATGACGTTTATATGTAATTAAACAGCTAATGAAAGATCCCAAAAATTAAAATGCAGCCAACATCTGTTTGGCGACGAAAAACCAGAGGTATTTTTGGAGGAAAATTTCAGGCTGGTCGTCCTTTAAAATTGGAAAATCACTCCAATAAAAAACGACCCCACAATATAGCTTTCAATATTAAAAATGATTTACCGTGTGCTAAAAACACTAATTTTTTTAAATAAAAATTATGCTGTATTGAGGAAGGGTTTTTAAATCTTTTTGCCAAATAAACAATAAAACCCTACTCCAGTTCGTCACGATCTGGAGCTGTATTCGGGTAGGTTTTCTGCTAATTAACTGCTTAGAAATTCTAGTCCAGTTGGTCGGACGAATTCGAGTAGGGTTTATATTTACGCTGCCCGGTATTACCAACATACAGGTTAAGCTTAATAACATAACACATAGACAATGTGTGATTAATTCTGCTTGTTTTGGTATTCTATTACTCGCGGATGTACCAAAACTGTTTGCTTAAGCGGTATAACTTAGTTGATATAACTAAAAAAAATTGTTTAAAAATATCTTATAAAAATGCCCAACTGGGTTGAACGGCCACGTCAACGAAAAACAAATATTCTAAAAAGAGGATCATTAATACAGATAGTCGGTGTCCGCGACATTTGATCGTCTTCTTGGACTGCCCATTACTGTCACGGGCAGATGACCCAATGACCTCGATATCGTTTATGGGCGAAGTTGCAAACCATTGGCTTCTTCAGCTGATGTCACGCTGCCGCTCCGAAGGCACCACATCGGTCTTCGATATAGTTACTTTTATCGTTTTTGTATTTTTGTGTGGTTGGGTGCGTCTTTTTGTGAACTTTTATGTTTGTTATAATCGTGGATTTTTATTAATATGGAGTAGAAAATAATATTCAATAGGTAAGTCGTATTAAAAACTAGATCTAGGTGATAAAACCATGCACTTTCTTATAAATATTTATAAATTGTCGACGAAAGGAAAAATAGAACAAGATATATTATTTTAAAAATATTAAAAGTTAATGCTGTTTTTATAAAATTAAGTAATAATACATTATGTTAAAAGTATTTAAAAAAAGATAGGAAATTTTATGGAGTATGGCCGGTAAGAAGGGAGACGAAAAGACAAACTTAGCAAACATTTTATTATTTGGGGAAAAGTAATTCTTAATAAAAAATGTGCATGCCTAAAGAATACAATTCTTGATAAAAAGAAATAAAAATTGTGTACAAGGTGTCAAACGTAAAAAAAAAATATATTCTTTTTAACAAGTTTTAAGTACCCTTATTTTAAAGTTTTTTACAAAATGCTATTTTAGCAAATTGTTTTAAATAATCATATCTTTTAGGACATTTGTTTCTATTTGGTTTGCATGGTATTTATTTTTTCGTTTTAAATTTGCATGTCACTGAGAAGTTTCGCACCCAAGTTAAGTACCGTATACCTTTGATTTTGAATACATTTAAATATCATCCTTAAATAGGTAGGGGAAAATAGCCTAAAATGACATACTTTGTTTGCCTTTTTAAAAAAAAAAATAAATCGCTTTAGTATAACAAATTGTAAAATGCCTGATACAGCTTAGAAAAAATTTAAACGACTGTTTTTTAATGTTTTAAAATATGTCATTTTAGGCATGGTGTCAGATAAAAAGACACAACAGTTTAGGCTAAAAGGGCATATACTTTTAACAAATGATTTAAAAGATTTTATAAAGTAAAAACATATACAATAAATAAATTTAAAACTTTTTGTTTTAACATTTAACATTTATAATATGGTAAGGTATGTAGATAATATTAACTGTTTTTTAATACAACAACAAAGTTTACGGAAAATATCTTCGTTCTAGGAAAGACTTAGCGCATTTAGCATAGACCCAATTTGAACAACCTTGGCATGTAGATTTTGTTTTATATTTACCAACCATCAAAAGGAAAAGTTTTTGACGTTAACAAACACGTTAAAATGGTATGTCATATTACACTTATTACATGTATGGCATTTTAACCAAAAAAAATAATTTAGCAAACAAACTTAAATTTTGAGGGTATAAATATACCTGTAGTAATAATGTTTACATAGCCAAATCATTATATTTTAATAAAAAACTAACAAAATTAGTAACAAAACTATGTAGCTTCGCAAAAATACGCAAACTCTAAACTGATAAAAATTACTTTCAGGGACATGCACCTGTACGGTAATTTCGATACAAAACTTAGTGACCATATTACACTCTTCATCACATGAAAGAGGTCGTTACTAAGGCAGGTAATTCGAAAATTGTGAAGTTTGTCATTTTACCTAAGTATGCCATTTTTGGCCAGTTTCCCCTACTTCACAAATAAATTTTGACAATGTCAAGCAAACGAGACCTCAGTATAAACTTTTAGATATTTTATTAATTTTTACAAATGTTTAAAACGAAGCAAAGAAGAAAAAATACAATAAATAAAAACCATGCACCTTTATTTTTTGCTCCGTCGTTTACATTAGTGAAAATTATTAAAATATTTAAAAGTTGATATATGGACTGGTTTGTTTGACACTGAAAAAAATTATGTGTATAGTAACTCTATAAAGGTGACATTCAAAAGTATACAAAATCAAAGGTATACCTACAAAACTTTTAGTAAAATGCAAATTTAAACCAAAAAATTAAGTACTATCCAAACCCAATAAAAACCGATATCCTGAAATATATGGATATTTTAAACAATTTTTTAAGTAGCATTTTGTTAGAACTTTAAAATAAGAGTACTTTATTCTTGTAAAAAATACTTTTGGGATACCCTGTATACATTTTTTAATTCTTTTCAACGACAATCGTATTATTTTCGCAAGTAAAACTTTTATAAAGGATGACATTTCTTAAAAAATGAAATTTTTGATTCGTTTGTCCTTTTGTCCAACCCATTGCCAGAAAATATATCCCAATTCTGTTTCAACAGCTAGTATTAAAATTATGTTGGACAAATGTTTCAAAAAGGGTTGCAATTACCATAGCCCCGTCCTCAAGCAATGGTTTTGCTGAAATATCTTTATCTTTTATTGCAATGGCGTTTCAATAATATAGTAAGATAGAAGTACTTATATACTTAATAACATGGGATTAGTCGCTTTCTATTTTAGACAATGCAAAATTGAACTGTTATAATATTTTTCTATTTTATTAAGTGCATCTCGTGCTAAACTTTATAATTAAAAAAATATATTGTATGCTTATGTAGGTATATGTATACGTAATCATTAAATGAATCTACCAGCACTCATAGTTAGGCGTTTGCCGAGGCTTTATGTTTTGCTTCAATAAAAGAAATATTTTAATAAAATTTCACAGTAGGACTAGTTTCCACCGTTACTTTTGTAATTGTTAAAACTTAAAAAGTCGCAATGGCCAAACGATAATATGAGGGAGCTAATTTTAAAATGTACAATCACCAAAATCGGATTGTTGTGTTATATCCAATAAAGAATAAATAAAAACCTATACATTAAATGTTATGCATTCTTTTTGAGTCTAGACCAATGATCTAAAAATTAAAAGGATTGCTAATAGAAAATGATCCCCATATATTTTCAATAGACCTGCGCAAGAATTTTTACCCCACACTGGGAGAATTGCTGTACACCTTTGCACATGCGCAGTTGTTATAAAGGTTAGCATTTTTTATTTAAAACCCAATATAGTGTTGGCAACATTGACAAAATTAGCAGTATTTTAATAAATATAGTGGTTGCAACACTGAAAACGTTTACCTATGCGGTGACAGGGTCACACTCATCCTAATTTAATTTATAATTTGGGATTTTCCGATCGTAAAATCCAGGTAAAATTGACGCCGTCGACCGACCAAACCCAATCTCCCATCTACGGTCGACCGTTATCAGGTATAGTCATTTGGTTTTTAAACTTTTATTTAATTTAAGTTTTGCATAACCAAAATTAAATAATGAGTAAGTAGCAAATTTCCTGTTTTAAATAATACTCTTTATTGCCATGCAGTCAATTTTTAGAGATCAATAAATCCATTATTTTTTGAAATAGTCATGGTATGGGTTATTTTTTTTTAGCGGGAAAAATTGTATTTAAGGATTATAGAAAAATATATATGGGGTTCCATTTAAAATAACAAACTTGCCCTATATACGAAAATTGACCGTTTTCGTAAGAAATAAATGTCACAACCAAATGGCAAGGATATAAAAAGAAACTTAAAAAAATCTAAGGCTTTTCATGAAAACCGCATTTTGATAATTTTATTTCTTTTAAAATTATTCGCGGTGAAAATGGGTTAAAATATAGTCGGATACCCTGTATAAGCATTGGACTGATGCATTTATAATTACACAAAAATAAAATATGGCAGTTTAATTAAAATAATTTGACATATTTTCAAGTTATAACACGTAGCCATAAGCAATTTCGTCGGCAATATCACGATGTGGCGTATCTCAAAAAGTAGGAAAATTGACTAGAGCTGATGTAATTGCTTAAAAAAGTTGCTTCTTAATATTACAAATTGGCATATGTTAGATTTTGATATCTTTAAAAGTTATAGAAATATAATACTAAGCCTATTTCATTTTACTAAAAAAGAGTTGTACAAAAATACCTAAAAAGCACCCTCGTGAAATTTAAACATAAAGATACGCCGCTTCGTGATATTGAGGACGATTTATACCATATAATATCTTGTAGATTGCTTATTGCTCGTATGTTAAAAAAGGAACATAGGTATCTTTCTGTGGAATGTTTTGAATAAAATTAAATAGTCCAAGCGATTCCATTGCGCTTTAAGCCTAGTTAAGGATTATTACATTATCAAGTTTATTTCAAGTTGGCATTTGTAGGCAAATTAAATCAATAATTACTTACTGGGTACATTACCAATTTTAATATTTGTGATTCGCTTTTTTTTTGTGGTTTCAATTACAAATATAAGGTCAGTTTGGCCCTAACCCCAAAAATAAACAATTTCAATGGCATTACACGCCAAACTTAACTGAACGACAACTGCTACGCCAACGGGAACGAAATATCAGTTTATGAATTGAGATTTATTCCTCAAACAAGTTACACCAAATCTAATTGCTTTTATAATAAAATACCAACTATTCAGTTTTGTTGTGTCAAGGTAGTGTTAAGAAGGAAGATAATAATACATAAAATAGCGTGCAGGTTTGAGGTTAAGTAAAAGTGGGTCCTCATGAATCAAAAAGAAGGTGTTTTAGTAATAAAATGGAATTTTAATTGAGATCAGTGCTTCTAAGCACTCTCGTTTGCTAAATCTTAATAAAATCGGCGATACGACCGAAAAATAAAAAAATATACAACAAAAAATAGTCCCCAATATAAAACCGGTTTACTTTTTAGGGACTGCTATGAAAGACGAATACAGACTTAAAATAAAATATTTAAATATGTATACCCCAAAATTACTTGGTATATTTTCTTTATAAATGAATCATATACAAAATGTTAAACCCGGTCCTGTTGTTTGTTTTCGGCTAGTCAGTAAATGTTTATTGCGCATGCCCACAAGTGTACTGCGCGGTGCCCACGTAGGGGTTATTGTGATTTTCGCTGCATTCATCCATATTTATTTTTCAGATCATTGGTCTAGACATTTTGGTATTAAAGTAGTCATTGCCAAAAAGTAATTTATTTAAATTAAGTGCTGAAAAATAAGACTTTTGGAATATTTATTTTACTGTTGTATTAAAAAGCATAAAAGCAGATTTTACACTTTAAAATAAGGCCTCTCATATATTGCTTTACATTTTATTTGTAAAACCATTTAACATAGTTTCTTAAGCAGTAAATAAAGTTACTTTATAAATTGAAAAAAAACATTTTTTTGTTTTTTTACAAAACGTCATAGTCACTAGGTAATATTGTGTAAAATAGTCCTTTTTTTAATTCTATGGCATGTTTACGTCAATTCAGCAAAATGCATTTAGATTCAACCTTTAGTAAATGTGAACTTGTTTTTAATAAAAATGAGTATAGTTAGTATTTAAAAGGTTTACTGGCAGTATCTTTGGACTATACAGGGTGAGTCAGAAGTCTGACAAAGCTCATTTACTAGTTATCCATAAAACGTATGTAATTTTTTTCGTAGGTATAATATAGCCAGGCCCAAACTTCATATTCTAAAATTATTTTGATGTTGATACAGGGTTGCTCACAAAAAGTGTTGATACAAAGATATTTTATACTTTTGTGAGATTCCTTTACATTCTAACACTTTTTGTTATATGCTATATAGGGTTAAATCTTCAAATTTAGGAAATATCGAAGTTTCTATTAGAAAAATAGCAAATTGTTTATAAGGCTACCATTTTTCTAGTTTTGAATATTGATGAAGTGGCTTGTGCAGGCAATTAGCTAATACCTTATAGTTGTACACCCTATTTATAAAATAGGTTTTGGTTTTACGGGGTGTCTAGCAAATAGTGATAAGTTTTGAAACTTTCTTATTTCAAATGTAACACCTTGTATTTTGTTTGACCATTGCTTCGGGCTTTTTAATATCTACAAATCTTCTTTAGGTTTAGCTATACCTAAGTCAAGTAGTTTTTTGTAATATTTTTAATTTTTATTTTTTTTTACATGAAAATATTAATTTTTATCTAAAAATGTAGTTAGCCGAGAAATTAACAAAGAAAACAATATAATAAATTATGTCATGATATTACTGTCTAAGTTTTAACGTAATTCTTAAATTGAATTTTTTAAAGCAAGAATTAATTGATGTTATTTTAATTATCGGTGAAGCCGAAAAAATTGTTTATTAGCATGCCGATTGTATAACATGCGATATCCCAATCGATGACAACCCAGGAAAAGAGCTTTGGAAAAACTAAAAACGATTTAAATCTACAGGTGTTGTTGCTTATTCATTGAAACCCAAGATAAACAAATACGTGACGACAGAAGAAAAAGAATTAGAAATTTTGTTACATGTTCAGGAAAATCCATCCTCAGCAGCCGAGATTTGGCCACTATTTCAGGAACTTCACAATCTATGGTAAATGGAACAACAAGAAAGTACAAATATCATCTGTATCATATTTCACTTCACCAAGAACTAGGTGGGGAGGATTTTATAAAAAGAGTGAATTTTTGTAATACAATGCTCAGAAAAATAGCTGATATTCCCGATTTTTTATTACTTATTTTATTTAGTGATAAAGCATCATTTAAAAGTAATGGCATAGTAAATAGACACAATATGCACTACCACAAGTTAGAAAATCCTCATTGGGTTCGAGAGGTGGACAACTAGAATCTATGGTAGCTTAACGTTTGCTGTGGAGTTCTCGGCGATTATCTTATAGGACCATATTTTTTTGATGATCATTTATCTGGTAAAATTTAGGTATCATTTTTACAAAACGAATTGCCAGTTTTGTTGAAAAATGTTAATTTAGATTTAAGAAGAGCAATTTGGTTACAGCAAGATGGTGCTCCGCCACATTTTTATAGAATTGTTCGGGAATTTTTAAATGAACAGTTTCCCGAAAAAGGATTGGGCGAAGAGATGCTATTGAATGGCCACCAAGATCTTGTGATCTTACACCATTAGACTTTGAGGGGGTTTTGGAAAGAAAAGGTGTACGCGGAACGTCCTACTACAAAGGAAAATATGAAAGAAAGGATAACGGTGGCGTGCAGATTAATTTTCCCGCATCGCTTTTTGAGGTACGAAGATCAATAATAGTGGAACGTTTTCATAAATGTATTCAAGGAAATGGTCGTATTTTTAAATATATGATTTAATAATTTTAATTTTTTTATTTAATTTTAATCCATATACCTAAATAAATAGTTGGCTAAATTATTTTTTTTTGTTGATATATTCCAATATAACATATAAATTTTATGTATTCAGAAAAACTATATTAAGATAGTTAGACAGTGGGCATTTATTAAAAAAATCACTTTGGTTTCCAAGTTTACTCCAATTTTAAATAAATATCTACATCTTATCGCAAAAAAATAAATCAATAAAATTATTGAAATAACTACTGGACTTGGGTATAGGAAAACCTTAAAAAAATTGTCGGTATTAAAAATCCTGAAGCAATGGTCAAGTAAAATACAGGGTGTTCCATTTGAAATAATAACGTTTTTGAGATTTTTCAAAATTTACCACTATTTGCTGGACACCCCGTATAACCAAAACTCATTTTTATAAATAGGCTGTACAAATATGAGGTATTAGCTAATTTAATAATAACTTTAATAATATTCGAAAATAGGAAAACGGTAGCCTTATAAATAATGTCCTGAATTTGCTATATTTCCAATAGAAACTTCGATATTTCCTAAATTTGAAGATTTAACCCTATATAGCATATAACAAAAAAGTGTTAGAATAAAAAGAGAAATCTAACAAAAATATAAAATGCAGGGTGATGCATTTAAAAAACATTACTTTATATCGGCACACTTTTGTGAGCAACCCTGTATACATCAAAATATTTTTAAAATCTGAAGTTTAGGCCTGGCTATACAGGGTATCCCAACTCTATTTATACAGCAAATTACTTCGCTTTTGTACAAGATACAAAAACAAACTTAAAATAAAAAATGTTGTCTTAAAAACATAATTTGCATTGTCAAGTAAGTTTTTTAAATGGAACACCCAATTTAAAATTTTTTAACTTTCTAATAAATTCTGCATCAAAAATATATAACATACTATATGTCAATTATTGCTGTTTTTTTTAGATATCAGCAGTATGGTAATATACTTATTAACGACTAAAAATGAAGAAAGTAAAGAGTATTTTGGTTCTAATTATTTTTAAATATCTCTGTCACTGTCAAAGTGACAAAATATAAAATAACATGCAATTAATTACTTTTTTATTTCTAGAACTACTATTAAGTAAGTCAGCTATTAAATTTATTTTAGATACATACTTACTAACCTAATTTAAAAACCAGCCATAATTAACGTAATGTTATTTTTTAATCCAATTCGGTAAACAGGTGTCCAAAATAAACTAAATTTCTGACAAACCTATTAGTAGTTCTTACAATGGAAGGTAATTTATTACTTGTTATTATATTTGTCACTCTGACATTGACAAAATGATTTCAAAAAATAAATAAAATCAAAACATTACTTTGTGGTGTCCTTTATTTATAAATAATTAAAAGGATGTTAGTTAATAGGAAAAATTAGGAATTTTTAAAAAGAACCATAGCGAACGGCAGCTGTTCGACAGAGAGCATTTTGGGTCGTAGATTAGGCTGTACTTATCATTTTGAGCGCCACTTAATTTAGTTTAAAAGAATGAAAATAGCATATAAAATCAAGAAAATTGCTACAAAATATATGTTGGTAGTATTAAGTTACAATCACACAAATAATCACAAAAGTATACTTAAATGCTAGTTTATTTTAAGAAAAATTAATTGTCAGCCTATTATTGACTGACACCAAAAGGTGCAAATATCCCTATTTACTAATTTAAAAATTAACCAGGCCTTAATGTACAGTCACCTGATGTCTTGCAGGGTTGAGATGTTCTGTCAAACAGGTTCAGTGGTTGGCACGGAAGATTCCTCGTTCGTACATACGAGCTTCGGGATCACGGGTGGTAACTTAACATAACCAAACCAAGCATCTCGCCAAAATTATTAATAAAAGGGAAGATAGGAAAAAAAGTAAAAACAAAACCCTGGGGACAAAATTTATAAATTAGCATTTTGATAAAATATTTCTTTACTTTTTATTGTTAATCAGTATATCAACATACTGCTGATAGCTCAACAACCAGCACTAATTGACGTATAGTGTGTTATATATTTTTGATGTAGAATTTTATACAGAGTCAAAATTTGTAAAAATATATAGGGTGTTCCATTTTAAAAATCTACTTGCCAATAAAAATCATGCTTTTTAGACACCTTGTATAAAAACTAGAGCTATTACTAAAAAGAGTGTATCCAAATTAACATTTTTTAATTAAAAGTTTATTTTTGTTTTATATAGAGTTGGGACACCCTGTTTACCTACGAAAAAAATAAATAAAAAGTTTTAGAGATAACGAGTAATTGAACTTTGTCAGACTTCTGACTCACCCTGTATGTATACCTTTAATTATTTCGTATTAACTAATCTTTTTCCGCAACAGTGTATTAACCTAATTTTTCTTACACCCACAGAAACGAACAATAAATTGCACTTGTTTACAGTAATTTTCCGGTGAAAAATCACATAGAGTGCTTTAGTATGGTAATTTTATAATTAAACACGATCATTAGAAGAGCCACGTAAAGCTCTCATTTAAATTACTTCAACAAACACTTTTAGTTTCTTATTATTTAAATAATATTAAAAAGAAAGTCGATTTAAATGTTTGTTTATTATTTGGTTAAAGAATTTCTTTAAGTACTTATAAGAGTTTTTAATTGTAGCTTTGCACTTTACTACTATCTTTTAACAATGTTGAAGCCTGACATCTATAAATATAAAAATATACTGACACGATGTATGTTTGAGTTAAACTACAAAACAACCCAACCGATTTAAAACAAATTTCATAACCATTTGTCCAACTTAAAAGATAGGGTAGGTATATCTCTTATGTAAGCTTATCTGTCTTTCTGTATGTTAATCGGTCGGTTTGTCGCTAGGCAAATTGACCTTTGTCTTGTTGCTAGGCGAATTCACCTTTGTCCTGTTGTTAGGCGGATTGATTGGTTGTTAGGAGGTTTCAAGGCAGATCTTTTGGTTGTTTAAGTTGTCGCTATGAATTTGCGAACTTATTGCTTATTGATTTTTAGTGTTTTGCTAGGCGAAAAAAGGCACGCATCTCTTACTAACTTCACCTATTTAATTTACTGGTTAGGGTTATTTTTTTTAAATATAAATGTAGCCTTGACCATAATTTTATAGGTAACCTCGTGGCAATGACAATGCAAATACAGTGTTTAATAAAAACGTTTTATCCGTTAAAAAAATTGGTACAAATCGCTTTCCACTCGGATCCTAGACTATAAAATTTAGCACCTTTCCTTATCATTAGACCTATTTTTCGAAAATTTTAAAATCGTGGTATATTATAGTATATACATTAAAATTGACAAATTTTACAAGAGTAAAAATGTTAACAAAACCACAAGTTTACGAAAGTCATTTTTTAAACAAGTAATGTAAACTATTTTTCTATGAATACAAAAACTAACCAGAACTAACCAAAAATAAATTTTAGGTTTGTTTGTCTCCACCACATACCTCTAAAAGAACTATAATACTTACTAGTTTCTAAAAATGGCAGTTTATGCGAACACCAGCTTCTAGTGACTTTTATATCGCGATATTGGGAACAGTCACTTACTTCTATTGGCAACATCGTTGCATCCGCAATGTCATTTAACAGATGATCACCAAACATAAACAAACAAGTTCTTATGTGTTTTTATTATTTTATGGTTTTACTTTGCTTTTCGGCAGTGTTCTGACTTTAAACTAGTTAAATTATAAGATAAATTGTTTTTAAGTGCTTTAAACAATGGTTTATTAGTAAAACTTTCAAAGTTTACCTTTATGTGTATGAGACCAGACATCATTCATTTGATATTTTTATTTGCTTTAATGCTCCAAGGGACTGATTTGTAAACAATTATTATACATTTTGTATATATACGCCCATTTCTTAAAATGAAAAAGTAACAATCTAAGTGAAAACTTTGATAAATCTATATCCATAATATAAGATTTTATGGTTTCCGTAAAACTAGTTAGACACAAAAAGTATGGTTTGCAGCTTCCTGCAGGAAAGATTGTTTAAGCTGTGCTACTAGAAGAGTTTGTTTCAGATATTTTGAAAGAAATTTGCAGCAAAAACTTAGCTTATCAGTCAAAAAAGGGTCCAAAACTGAAAATAAATTAGAACCAGAATACAACCTTAATTTGCTCAAGTTAAAACAGTTGCCATCAACTAAGGAAAAGGCTGACTTGGATATAGCCATTCAAAGAAAAGATTTATTTTTGAGATATACACATAAAATTGAGTAACACTTTATGGCTCTTTTAGTACCTCCGGCATTAGGCTATTGCTCTTGAGCATCAAGATGAATCAAATATCTGAACTTTTAATAGTGCACATCAAAGTAAATTTGGGTAAGCTTTATTTACAGCAAATTTTTAATTTTTAAAAATTATATTAAATATTGAGTATACTAATTTACTTAATATTTTAGATTAAATATGGATCCAAGTGAAAAGGCTCTGGAAATTTCACAAATAAAAGAACAAAATTTATAATTAAGTACTGAAGTAGCTATCTACTGCAAGTAAAAAACAGCTGTTAAAAAAGAAATAAAAAAAGACAGGTTAAAAAATTACAAAATTGAAATATTCGTACCGTATGGTCTGTGGAAATAGTATCTCAGAGTATACCATGTATGCAGCAGGTTATAAAGCATTATGCTTACTTTTAAAAAGGATACCTTTACCAGATAAATCAACATTAAAACAGAAACATGTCATATGTCCTTAAATAAAACCATATTAAATCATTGTGTTTTTCCCTTTTACCTTTCCATATTTTTTTAGTTTAAATTGATATTTAAAACTTATTCCATTTCATTTTCAAGTTAAAAGATAGAAAAAATACCCAATGTAAATTATGTGCAGTCTACACTTCCTATGGGAAGAAAATATTAACCTTAAAAAATAACTTAAAAATATATAGCGTGTCTACTTAAGTTCGCACTATATAAAAACTTTTACATTATCAATTTTACCAAAAAAGTAATTCTTTATGAAAAGTTGATGCATGATGTAAAACCTTAAATGCAATCATCAGATAATAATTTTTTACAGTGGTATACAAGATACATCAAAAATATATATTTTGTTTAAGGGAAAAGTACCCTTATTTTTCATAATTACGAAAATTTTTATAAAAGAAAAGATATTTAGATTTAAAAACCATTTAAATATGCAAACTTGTTCATTTCAGGAAAAAAGAATTCATTCATTACATTTAACTTTTACAAAGAATAACTTTTTTTCGTAAAATTAATTATAAAAAATTTTTCCAAATGGTGCGAACTTAAGTAGACACGCTGTATAATAATGTTGTAAAAACAAAAGTATATAAGTTCTTTTTAAGCTAATCATAACATTTAAACTGGCTAACGTCAAACGCTAAATTCTTATATCAACCATAATATTATTTTAAAAACCTTTTTTTATAATAGGTCCGATATTATTTTTAAAAATAATATTTTAATAAAAAATAATTTAAAATTTTTAAATAATAGTTTATTGTCATTTAGATAATATTATGGTTAAGAAAAAGGTAGTAAAAAAGGCCATGAAGGATAAATAAATTATACTTTTGTCAAACTAAATCTTTTTTTTTTTTAATTTAGTATGGAAAAAATTATATTAAGATTATATTAAGGATAATTGTGACTTATTCGGTAATTATTCCATAAAGAGGTTGTTAGTTACAAAAAACAAACAAATATAAATTACTTTTATTTGCTTTAAAGTAAAGTATACATAAGAAATATACAAATACACATATTCAGCCACTTTAAAACGTTTATAGAAAACTAAAGCCAATAACAAAGCCGGAAAAAAGGTGGTATCATGCCGGCATTTTTTGTCTAATCTCTTCCTGTTAGTGTTTTATACGCGTTAGACTATCCTCTTTCCACATATTGCCTATAAACCTTTTGAATTGGCTTAACGTGTATAAACATTTTTAATATTCATATAGCAAAATAATTAAAAACTACATTCTAAACATGTTTAGAAACACAATCAAAATAAAAACACCAATAAAATCTCCTCTTTATATAGCATCCATTCTTCACTTACAACACTATTTATATATTCTGTTATGCAGTAAGATATGTGGTTAAGCAGCTTTAGTGCTTATCTAAATTGTGTGATATACGGTGTGTCTACAGTAAGTTGGAGTCATATGGGGAAACTGTTTTATTTTTAATTTTATGAAATAAAGTTACTAATTATAAAAAGTTCTTTGTTTGTGTCTGTTTCGCCTGTCTTTGACCTGGAGCGTCTTTTCACTAAATATCTTTTTGCCCATTTTTCTATTGTCTGAATTCTTCACTTAGGTGACTTCTTATCCCAGTATCTACTTGTTGAGGAAGCTGAAATATCAAAAAAGAAAAAGTGCTTAGATATGTCCACATATCGTCGGTGCGTGCCTTAAATCTGATAATGTGACATAGCTTATCCTGTGACACATATTAGGTATAGCAATCGCACTGACGATATGGACTTTACAATAGGAAAAATGGACCAAAAACGTAAATGTTTGTGTATGCCAACAGCTTTTGCCTTTTAAGAAACAAACTTTACGTTAAAATAGTTGTTTTGTTTTGTACAGGGCTCCAAACCTACAAAAATGTGAAAATGGACCAAGACAAAACTGGCTTCATTTTTAATTATTCAACAAAATGTCAAATAAAAGAGAATTGAATAAGAATCCAATATCTAAAATTTTACATAAAATAAATAATGTTATTTTTTTGTATCATTTACCTAGTTCTAATAATCGATATAATTAATGTCAGAACTTTGTCAATATATTTAAATAAAAAAATGTAAAATCAGGTAAATTATGTAAAACATAAATAAAATAAATGATACTAAAAAATTGTTTATTTGCTTAGAAATTCTAGATTTAGGGTCCTCTTTCAATTCTAAAAACCTTTTATTTGACATTTTGCCGAATTATTAAAAATAAAAGCAGTTTTGTCTTGGTACATCACATTTTTATAATTTTGGAGCCTCTGTACAAAATATAACAAATTTTTCCAAAGTGAATGTTGTTTTTAAAAAGAAAAAGCAGTTGCCATACTTACACGACTTTCTGTAAAATTTAAATTTTTGGTCCATTTGTCCTATTGTAAAGTCCATCCATGGACATACTGTATAAAACTGGCAACCAGATTTTAAATAGAGACTATTTTAGTCATTATTTTTGTAAATTTTAAAAAACTGTAGGTACCTACAGACTTACATACAGCAATATACCATTTTTTAATTAAAATCAAAGATTACTAATTTACAAAATGAAAAGAAGAGTAATTATTTTACTTACCTAAAGTTGTCAAAGGTTGTTCAAAATGATATTTTCTTTTGTCAGATATAACAGTAGGTAGATTTTGGGAGGAAAATGCTGTGAATTTTAGCCTTTTACGGCGTCCACACTGCACAAAATCTTTGAGGCAAGAAATGTGCAGAACATACTACATTTCTACCATATACCTGATCGGGATTTCTTTTAACCGCTATAAGCCATTTCCTCCTTCTATGAGGACTTGTTGGTAGTCTTTAAAAAAAAGATAATTTCTAGGTATTAATAATTTTCATTTGTTGAAGTTTGGGGCGCTGATTACGATTCTGAAGGATTTTTTTGTTGTATACGTTTTGTCTTCGAGATATACATACATCTTTAAACTTAAAACCAAATTTACCCTATTTTCACTATATTTCTCCTTCTTTTTGCAAGCAATTCTTGACATAAAGCTAATTTGGCACTAAATATTTAATTTCCACCTCTTAGAGTCCCATTATTCTTTTTTTTCCCTTTTTTCCATAAAAATGTTAAGTTTTACTGAAAGGCTTTGCAAAAATGGTTAAAATAAATAAAAAATGGATTTTTAAGAGGTGGAAATCAAATATTAATTGTCAATCTAGAGAAAACTCAAGAATTGTCTGCAAAAGAGGAGGAATATGCCAAATTTAGGTGAGTTTTCAATTCAAGTGTGATAATTGATATCTCGAAAATAAATTGGACAAAAAATTCTTTTTAATTCGTGAGCAGCGTACACTCAAATCTTAATAAAATCGGCGATGCGTCCGGTTTGTAAATAATTACCAAATCTAATAATACCATATTTTTTACTTACTGGTGAAACGTAACATCGCATCCTTTGTTGTTAGAAGTATTAAAACAACTTTGCACTAAACAGCGCGTCGGCATTGTTCAATAATTAAATGTTTTTCTGTAAATCACTTTTAATAAATCACAAAATCGGCAAAAATGGAATTAAAATTCCAAAAACACAAAATATACCACAATCTGAATGACAGAATTGAGAATAACGAGTGACAAGTGACAATGTTGCCAATAGTAGTAAAAGCTAGATTAAAAAATAAAATTACTAGAAGCTGGTATCTGCACGATCCGCCGTTTTATTTTACAGGCTTTAAATACGGGTAATTTATCTAGTTCTTTTTGAGGGTGTGGTCTCCACAAAAATAATAAGAAAACAGTTTAAAAATTTGCACCACCAGAGTCATATATACTTTTCCTCGCTGTGGTATATTATATTGTTTAACAATATTTTTATATTGAAATTTACCTACCATCATCACTATTATCATATTAGAATTTATTAGTATCTTCACATAACTAAATATTGCATGTTTTTTAAATGTTATTTTAATTTACCTGGTAACACCAAATTTATTTGAAATAACAATATGACAATGACGACAGCTGTTTTTTTTTGGCTGACGTAAGACTTGTATACAATCTTTTAAAATGATATCATACCATACATATACCACACTAGTGTTGTAAAGTACTTTTGCAGTACTAATGTGATATAAGGCATTTCCTCTTTGCATTAAAAGACACTGTGCTATTCGCTACTTTCACAAGTGGTCGTAGAAAAAAATATATAAATACACCACTTGATAAACACATATTATTTTTTTTACTTCACCTGATACAATTTTCTAAAGATGTTAGATATTATTATAATAGCAAAATGCCCACTACTAATTTAAACTATTGAAAGCAAGCCATTATAAAAGTAGTGGTAACTAACTAACTAACATGGCTGCATATAAAAAATATTTTATGTGTAAGCTACAGTAAAATTGTGTAATTTACAAAATTTACAGCGAAAATAAAAACATTATATTAGAGTAAAATTTAATATTGTTTGTGTTGTTTCATAATCGGATATCTAATAGTAAACAGTGACTGAAAAAAGTTGCCATATACAGATTTTTTTATTTCGATTTTCTTTTGCCTGGCTATCGCTTTCGCATGTCCGATCACTTAAAAATCGATTTTAACATGTGTCTTGCAAAAGCGGAATAACGAAAAAATTTAAAAATAAATAAGAAAAAGTTACAAATAGTGGGGTTTGGTCACAGAGTTTTAGATAACTTAAAGAATAAAAGAGTCTAAAATTTAATTCTAACCCAATGTGCTGCGGATTAAATTTTTTTCTTGAAAACAAAGCTTTATACGAAAAAATACAAATAACTAAAAAGTTGCCTGAATAATTAATTAAATAAAATATAAAATATTTCAATAAAAAAAACGCAAATATATTTCCTAATAATATTGGCTGCGGTGTCTCACCAATCCGCCACCCGACCCACTATTTTCAATTTAAATAAAGCTTAAAATGGGCGGGACATTTAATTTAGGAATATTTATGATATTTATAAAATATTTATATTTTTTAAAACTTTAATGCCCTGTATCTCAAAAACAAAGCTACTTCGGACATGTGCTTATAGAAACTATTTTTTTATATAAAACAAGATTGAAAATCACTCCTTTGAAGTTTCATACCATGGTTAGGAAACACTTCTGTTTATTTGTTTTAGGTTAAAAAATTATTTTAACCATAAATTCAAAAGAAAAGGTGTTAAATAATGGCTACAAATATACTTTATTTTAGGAAATAGGGTTTTCACAGATTGTTCACTATAGATAGAGTTAAAAAAATTAATAACATGTCATTTTAAGTTCGAATGTCATTGAAAAAAATAGCTTTTTTCCCTTTTAATACCGTCGTAAAAAAAAATAAAAAATTGATAATGTAAGCATTTTAACTAATAACTTATTTATATATATATATATATATATATATATATATATATATATATATATATATATATATATATATATATATATATATATATATATATATATATATATATATATATATATATATATATATATATATATATATATATATATATGTATATATATATATATAAATAAAGATTAAATGAATTTAACTTCGAGAAAAGATTTTTGCAATATAGAAAATAACCTTTTTTTTAATAAATCACATTTTTTGACGAGCAACAATTTTCATTAAAACAGATTTCTTACAAAAAAATATTATTTTTTTATATCCATTTGCGCTCTATTTTCGACCCAAATATGAGATATGTCAAACCCACATCGACAAAGTTATTAAATACAACCCTATTTAAGCAAAAAGTTGTTTTCTTGAAAATCATTTAATTTATCTATATATAATAAAAGGTATTTTTTAACTATTAAAAGACTATTAAAAAATAGTATTTTATTCCTTTATTTTACAGGGTGTTTAAATAGTTAGTACTATTGTTTATGGGTTAGTCTGCTAGTCTGCCCCTGGCGACCACCTAATGAATGCAAATGTCCAAAACATGGATACCATTTTTAGGACTTTTTACTAAAATTATTTGATATACCAGGCACTATAAAAGTTATTCAATAAAGAATTAATGTTTATCAAATGATCTGAAAAATAAAATGGGCCCGAATTTTTGACCCCACAATATAGTATTGGCAACATTGATAAAATTTGCAGTATTTTAATAAATATGTGTTGCAACACTGAAAACGTTTACCTAAACAGAGACAGGGCCACACTTATCATAATTTAATTGGTGATTTAGGATTTCCCGATCGTAAAATCCAGGTAAAATTGACGTGGGCGGTCGACCAAAGCCAACCTATCTATGGTCGACCGTTATTAGTCATTTTGGTATTCTTCGTTTCATTTGTGTCTTGCTGTTTTTCACTGGTATTTTTACCTTTCGTTTATTTTAGTTTTGGAAGGATTTTTTCTTGTGATTTAGATTATAATTATGGGGTCAGTTTGGCCCTAACCTCAAAAATATATACGGCAAAAGTAAAAACTTGGTCAATCAAATGAGGGGACGGAGAGCATTTACAAATGGCAATCCACGATAAGTCTAACTGAACAAAAACTGCTACGGCAGCGGAAGCAAAATATCAGTTTAAAAATTGAGATATATTCCTCAAACTAATAACCAAAACTAATTGCTTTCATGATAAAATACCAACCATTAACTTTTTTTGTGTCAAAGATAATAATGCATAAAATACTGTACAGTTTTGAGCTTAAGACAAAGAGGGTTCTCATAAGTCAATCAAAAATAAAGTGTTTCAGCAAAAAACGAAATTCAAATGGAGATCACAGATCAAAGCACTTTCGTATGCTTAATTTCAATAAAATCGGCGATACGACCAAAAAGTAAAAAACTAAACAAGACAAAAAATAGTACCGAATATCTAAACCGGTTTACTTTTAGGGACTTCTATGAAAGACAAATACAAACTTAAAATAAAATATTTAAATATGTATATCCAAGAAACAAAATTACTTGGTACATTTTCTTTATAAATAAAACATACACAAAATGTTAAACCCGGTCTTGTTTTTGTTTTCCGCTAGTTTGTAAATTTTTACTGCGCATGCCCCCAACAAGACTGCGCAGTGCCCACGTAGGGGTTATTGTGATTTTCGCTGTATTCATCCATATTATTTTTCTGATCACTGTGTTTATAGGCGTGCCTTAAGGGCAGATATCTCAGTAAAGAGCGAAAAAAATATGGGTACTTGATATATTATTTTTCTGTGCTCTACAGACAAAAAAATTATTATTTTAACTTTTATAATAAAATGACCTAACAAACCCTTATTTTTGCTTTTCAAACACCTACTTTCTCCAAACTCCTACACAACACATTTTTAGCTGTAAACGAAAGTTTTCCCCAAATTATTGTGTTAAGTTAAGAATAAAATTATATTATTGTTTTTATCGATTACAAAGTTTATTTTGAATAAGTTATTCCAATGACCTTTTGCTTAAAAATAAAATTTAAAGGCAGCAAAATCTTGGAAAAAAATGTTTTTAAAGTTTTTGCCAGTTCTCTTTAAAAAAATTAACATTTTCTTTTCTTGGATCATATTTTTTTTATAAACACAAATTTAAATGACGACTGACTTTTTTTTTAATGAAAATTTTGGTCCATTTGTCCCCTTGTAAATATTTTGGGACATCATGTATAAACTGCATGTTTAATGTTAAGTAAGGAATAACAATAAAAAATCCATTTTTGTCTTATAATTAGCACTTTGTATACTTAAAAGAGATAATAAAAATAATAATAAATTACCTAGGTTAACTTTTGTTTCCATTAACAGACAAATTAGCGACGAAGTGTCAGGGTTATTGAACGTCGTTAAACTTCATTATTTAAATATTTATATACTTATATTGCTGTTACTAAAAACGTTTAATTTCTCTCTTCCTACTGACACAGATACCTACAAGCAAAAATTGGAACACATTCGATCTTGTCTGCAGTGAAGGTGTAGTAAACTTGTATTACATTTTTACTTATTTTACACCTTTTGCAACGTCATATGATAGTTTATGATACACCTTATTTATTGAAGATGTGTTCAACAAGCTGTTACAAATTTGAGGAACACCATTAGAATCTCGTAAACGGTTAGAGATACAGAAAGGGTTAAATTGAAGCAAAGTTGTGCATTTTTATGCTTAACATTGTTCCGTTTTAAAAATTTGTAGCCGTTTCGGAATTATCTGGCAAAAACGGAAATTTTGCTAGGAAGTTTTTTTTTCTCGGTTTATTTGATCAGGTATTTTAAAACTAACAATAAATTAACATTTCCACTTTTTCTGTTCTATAAAATTATATCACTAAATTTAAGATCCGACGTTTTGTCCTAATCTCAAAGGTTTTTAGAAATTCTTTAGCAAAAAGCTAAAAACCGTTAATTTTTAAACCTAAATAATGGTTAATTTCTAAATTTTTATTTTATAATAATTTTACTTGACAACGGTGGCAGACTTGCCACGATTTTTAGTTTTTATTTAGCCATTTTAAATTTTTTTGATTTTTTTAGTTAAAGCTAACCCTAAAACATATTAGTCCAAGATCCGAATCCGGATAGGAACCGGCCTTCTCCTATCTGTTTACTAAATAAAAACTGTTTTATATTAGAGATTGCCTAAAAAATTAGGTTAAGGCTATGATCAATTAAAAAAAGAAGTAAGTAATAAAATTTGTGAATGACCCTGTGTAATGTTAATTTACATTTTTTTTTGATAGTACCTATATATTAGTACATGTTGTTTCTTCGATTTAATAAACAAAGCTGAGGTAAGTTTTTAAATTTTTTTTTTTTTAGTACATTCTGTTATATATATATATAAATATATATAATATAATATATAATATATATATATATATATATATATATATATATATATATATATATATATATATATATATATATATATATATATATATATATATATATATATATATATATATATATATATATATATATGTATATTAAAGCAAAAAGGAAAAATTCCCTACTGTCTTGGTGTATAATACAAATTATTTTACTCCCTTTAAAGACAGTTAAAAGAAAACATCCTGCTTTTCTATGCTATCCACCACGACTCTCAGACCGGTTTCGCCTGCCTTACAGGAACTCCTCAGTGAGGCTGTATTGAGTCGTGGTGAATAGCATAGGAAACCAGCGTCTACTTATTAGACAAGTTTCGTTGTCCAGCGGTAGAATATTAAATCCTGCCGTTGATGCCCTACTGAAATCGCATTCAGTAAATACGAGCATCAATTGTAGCGGGGTGGCTATGTATGTTAAAGCAAAAAGGAAAAATTCCCTACTGTCTTGGTGTATAATACAAAATATTTTACTCCCTTTAAAGACAGCTAAAAGAAAACGTCCTGCTTTTCTATGCTATCCACCACGACTCTCTCCCCAGACCGGTTTCGCCTGCCTTACAGGAACTCTTCAGTGAGGCTGTATCGAGTCGTGGTGAATAGCATAGGAAACCAGCGTCTACTTATTAGGCAAGTTTCGTTGTCCAGCGGTAGGATATTAAATCCTGCCGTTGATGCCCTACTGAAATCGCATTCAGTAAATACGAGCATCAATTGTAGCGGGGTGGCTATGTATGTTAAAGCAAAAGGAAAAATTCCCTACTGTCCTGGTGTATAATACAAAATATTTTACGCCCTTTAAAGACAGTTAAAAGAAAACGTCCTGCTTTTTATGCTATCCACCACGACTCTCTCCCCAGACCGGTTTCGACTGCCTTACAGGAACTCCTCAGTGAGGCTGTATCGAGTCGTGGTGAATAGCTGTCTTTAAAGGGAATAAAATATTTTGTATTATACACCAAGACAGAAGGGAATTTTTCCTTTTGCTTTAACATACATAGTCGTGGTGCATTTAAATGTAATATGTAGTAATATATATATAGAATGTAGATTATGCCACAACAAGGTTGACTGCCTTTTGCTTGGGAATAATACCTGCCAACTATTTGTAAACAGGTTTCTAAGGGTATGTATTTACCGTAATTTATTTTTCAAAAAATCAAACACTTTAATATATTTTTTTATTCCGAATACAATGGTATAGGGTTGGCTTTTAAAATCCTGGGCTAAGTTAGGGTTGGAACGATTTAAATTTTTAAGGCTCTATAAGGTTAATATAAAAAAGTGGTACGCTACTGCATCTTTCTAAAATAAAAATTCATTTTTAAATTCCCGTTTAGTTTTAAACAATTTTAATTACCTAACTTGTTTTTGTTAGATGTACGGTATTCGCGTAAATAAATAGAAACCATTTCTCGGCATGGTCAGATTTCTTTTAATTAAAAAATAAATAACGAAGGTTATTTTACTGTAGAATTTGATATTAGGAATACTAACTACAACAAAACTAACAACTTTTTTTATATTTTATGATAGTAACAGTGCATAAAGTGGTAAATATACAAACAGGGGTAACCTTTTTGGACAGTCTGAGTACTGGCTCTGGACCGTTGAACCTTTTAATTCATCTGCCTTCTATGCTCCTGCACCTCATGAGGCACATTTTGGCTTTGTTTAGATTCTTTGTAATCTGTTGATTCCATGTTAATTTAGTGTCCAGGATCAGACCCAGGTATTTCACCTCCTTAACAGTTTTTATCCGTTCACCGAAGATTTTTAGGTTGTCATAATTCTATTACATTTCTTTGCTTTGTGAACGGCAGAATAACGGATTTCTCAGCGTTAACTTTAAGGTTTATGCCCTGGCATCAACGCTATATGATGTCAAAAGCTCCTTGCATGAGCTCGGCTATAATAGTAGGATGTTTGCACAAGGCAAATTGACATTAATGTCACATGTTTTGACATTTAATGTCAAAGTTTTCAGAATATCCCAAAAAAAAGAAAAATTGTGAATTTTAAAGCCTAAATAATAGTAAGTTTTTATTTTTATTAGTTTTATTCTACTTGTCTTGACAACGGTGGCAGATTTGCCACCGAAACGTCGATTTTTAATTATCTGTTTACTTGTTTAAATTTTTTTGGTTTTTTAGTACTTTTAATTTTATTTTGGCTTAAGGGTTTAAAGGTTATTTATTATCCGAGAAGTGGGAACAACTCCGATTTTGACCAAATTTGATATAGGGTTTTTTGGGGCGCTAATCATGAATTCAAAAGAATTTTTAGCCAAAAACCTTGTGTTTTTAAGATATCCATCATTAAAGTTAAAAAAACGAACTAATCTCATTTTCACTATATTTCCCTTCATCTTGCACACAATTCCTGATTTGAAGCTAAAATGGAACACAATAGATGATTTTTACCTTTTAAAACACCGTTTTCTATGTATTTTACACTTTTTGCATTAAATTTCAAAGCCTATTTCAATCATCAACTTACACAGCAGGAGGCGTGTATATATGGTTAGTTCTGGTTCTGGTGAATTTTAAAGTTAACCTTTTTGCAATTTATTTGATAAAATCTGTAATATGCATGGAAAAACCGGATTTTAGTTGGTGGAAATATTGTGTGCCACTTTAGCTTTAAATCAGGAATTGTGTGCAAAAAGGGGAAATAGTAAAAATGAGGATAGTTCCTTTTGATGATGGATATCCCGAAAACGGAACGTTTTTGGCAAAAAAATATTTGGTATTCGTGATCGGCGCCCCAAAATCCCCGTATAGCAAATTTGGTCAAAATCGGGTTGTTCCCACTGTTCACTTCGGGACAATAAATAACCACACTTTTTTGTTCTATTTTTAAAAATAAAAGTACTTTATTCTTGGTCATTATATTATCCATATTTTTAGTTATAACTTGTTGAGTAGCAATTGAAAAAACATTTGGTATCCCTTAGTTTTTGATCATGCGACCAGTTTTCTCTTTACAAATTTTTGGTTCATTTGTCCTCTTGAAGCACGCATCCTAAGACATACTATCTGTTCTGATAACTGAAAACAAACTACGAAAAATAAGTCACAAAACAAAAACACACACAAATTTTAGAAAAAAATTTATTACTATTGGTTTACTATTTTTTGGCGGTTTTTATGGCTTTTATAAGCAAAACCGCCGAACGGCGGCTTTCACCGAGAAAATAAGTAAAAACCGTCGAAAATTACAAATTAATTTAAATTTTCGGCAGTTTTTATATATACAGGGTGTTATGGAAATACTTTAATATATTGAAATGGGTGACTCCTGGGACAGTGTAGAGACACACTGAGTACTTTTTTTGTTTAATTCAAACTTTTTTACAATTTGTAAAAATACCTTCTTTTCACCTATCTTCTACGTCCCTGGTTACGTAAATACTATAAACACAGACAGTAGACCTATTTGTTTGCGATGTTGCCAAACGTCCTATTTTATACCCAATAAACGATATAAATACATAATAGAATAAAAAGGTAAAATGTTATTATATTCTATTTTTTTATAAATTTACTTTAAAAAATTATTAAAAGCCTTATATCAAAATAAATTGTAACAAAAAAATATTTAAATAAAGGTCGATTTACCTTCAATACGGAATATGTTCTAAATTTTGATTCCAAACATGCATTTATTTTCCGCTGCATACTGTTTCTCACACGCGCAAAAATGTTTTCATTGTTCCTTATTTGCTGAGCCGCTAGTTCCACACGATTTCGCAACTGTTCTAAACTGTTAATGGGTTCACTATAAACAAACTCTTTCATAGTTCCCCGGCTTGCCGAGCATTTTGCCTAGCTTCCCCATAACACAAAACCATGTCAGTCAACTCGATTGAATTTCGTTTGCATTTTACGTAAATTAAAACAAAATGCAAAACTTAATAAACGCACAATTTGGTAAATTCTTCGCAATATTATTTAAAACGCAAATCAGGGCAAGCGAATTTCGTCTTTCTGTAACCTTGCATAGCATAAGGAAGCCTTCTTATTGGTCAGTTAAATCATGCCGGCTTCCTTGACAACAACAACGCGAATTTGCGATGTTCAGCTGTACAATTGTACTACATCTAGTACATTTAGTATATTTAGTTTTTTATGTTTATGGCAGTCCATGTTAGTAGCACAAAAGCTAAGTTACTAAGTACCGTGGGTGCCAGATTTTTAGATGTTAAACCCATTTAACGACTGAATAATGTTATCCAGAGGGCACCACCATTTTATCGTAGATTTCAAAGCACACAATAGAGGACAATAATATACCGGCATAAAAAAAGTTAACCAATTTTTATTATCTACTTATGAGCGGCGTAGGCGTTACATTAAATAATAACCTTAAATAACATTTAGAGCTACAACAGCTTTTAGAAGGCTAGGATTTTTCTTGGCTGGAAAGTACTTTTATTTTCACGAGTACACTCTTTACACTTTCACCATAAACTTCCCTTCTCTTCCGTACCAATGAGATGTACAGTAATATAGCAACACAAAGTAATTGTTTCATGCATTTTGTAACCGTACATCTGAAGAAGCCCAAAATGTCCACTTCGGCTCCTTTATCCCTAAGGTATGTTAAATATGCCGTCTACTTTTATACCCACGGTAATAAGTTCCTAGACATCAAGCTTTTATGAATTATCAAAAGAAAAAACAAACCCCACATTTTGTAGTAAAAAATTTTGATTAAAAACCTAATTAAATTGAAAGCACCTAGTTTAACCAAAAGAATTCGCTGTAAGTATCATTTTATCGCCCATAACCAGAACAACATGAGACACAGAAAACGGTTTAAAAGAATTGAACTTACAAGTTTCAGTAAATTGATAAACCCAGTTACGTGCAAACTGCGATCTGAAAAATTCCAGTCGGATACATTTGTTTCCGAGATATCCATCATTAAAGTTGGCATTTGAACTAACCTCATTTTCACTTTATTCCCCTTCTTTTGGCATACAATTCTTGATTTTTAAGTTAGAGTGGTACACAATATTTGATTTTCACCTTTTAAAACCTCATTCTTCTACGTATTTTACACTTTTTTGAATTAAATTGCATAGCTTCGCTTTCAATCGTTTTTAATCGTAGCAGAATATGGTGAAGGCGGTGGAGCAGTGAATGCACGGTTGCAACGTTTTTAAAGGGACCCTTCCCAATTTATTTGATAAAAGGTGTAAAAACATAGAAACACGGGGTTTTAAAAGGTGAAAATCAAATATTGTGGGCCACTTTAGCTTTAAATCAAGAATTGTGTGCAAAAAGAGGGGTGAATAATGGTGAAAATAAGGTTAGTTTAAATGCCAACTTTGATGATGATTATCTCTGAAACCAAACATTTCCGACTAAAATTTCGTTCAGATTCGTGATCAGCGCCTCAAAAAACCCAACATACCAAATTTGGTTAAAATCGGAGTTGCGGACACTTTCTGTACAATTACCGTAGTTTTTTGTACATTTGTCTCATAGGGAATAATCTTTTGTAACTCTTTTCTCGTGTGAACCAAGATCGTTTGACTAGGTAAGGTTGCCTCGTAAGCCTTGCAACATGGCGGACCATACGTCACATATGTATTTTGCTCATTATTTAATGAAGTTTTTTAACAGTGTAGTTTGTGTTTTTGTCAATATTAAAGAAATACTTTTAAATACTGTTAATTCCAGTTGTTACCGTAACTTCTTTATTTCCTATTAATAAATTATTTAACAATGATTATTCTTTGTTTGCTATGTTGGCGCCAAGGAACCAGCAGTGCGGTACATATGTGACGTAATGAGGCAACCTTACCTAGTCAAACTATCTTGTGTAAACCACCTGTCGTCTGTCAACTCTTAATTTTGATGAAAGAAAAGCGAAATGTAACAAAAACTTTATTTAAAAACGCAGTAAAATTTGTTTTAATAGTGTTTTGCAATAAAAATACCGTTTTGTGTATTTTAATTCAATTCTTTGTGCGCATACGTGTCGCGTCGCAGTGTTTAAAAAGTTTGTAAAGTAATTAACCACCTAAAAGTGTACTTGATTTGTGGAAAAAGTAATCTTTACATTCATTATACGCTCAAACAACCTAGTAGCGTAATAAAGGATAATTTATTGTAATCATGTAAGTTTTTCGTTTGATCAATTGAAACAGCAAAACCCATAGATAAACTGGTAAAGAACAAAATAAATTTGGCAACTTTTCTCAAGCTTGTTGACTTAACCACGTGTTATAACTGCTTTCAGCTGTTTTTGACAGCGACAGAAGGTAAACATATGTATTTAAAGGGATTTAAAGAGCTGGTCAGTAGCGGGTTTGCTTTTTAATCGTAAAATTTTGGGGTTCATTATCACTGTTATTTATGGTGGTCCGCCATTTTTAATAATTTTTATTCAATTTATTTTTACACAAGGATTTTGGGGTTTAAATATATTAAAGTATTTCCATAACACCCTGTATAAATAGAAAAAGCGGTTTCCTTTTTATAATTAATCAAAATCGCCGGCGGTCGTTTAGCCAGTGCCTCGAATTTTATCTGGAAAACTTTAATATAAAGCAAGCATTGGCAGTATTAATTTTGTCAAAATTAAAAAAACAATAAGCTGGAACTCTTTCCGATTTCTCACGATTGGTCTGAGCACCAAAATCGTTTATTTTGCAGCAAAAATTGGTAACTGAAAAGCAACAAGTTCTGACGTTTCTTTTTCCATTTTTGTCGATTTTCCATTGCCAGTTTTACAGCCTTTTTTAAGGTACGTGGTTAAAAAAAATATTGAGTGGTTTCTTATAAACACTTGTAAACGTCCATTTATATTTGACAATTGAATATCGTAAATTTTCGTATACGTGGCTTAAGCATAAGTCTTAATTGTCCTTTTTTTTTAACAAATATATGTTTTTAATTTCTTATCAAATTTTGGTGTTGTGTCATAATCCATGTCCTAAAATCATTAGTTATCAAAGTAACTTTATTATTTTAATTATTTATAAATTAATTATAAAGGAAAACCGCCGTAGGGCGGTTATTTATTTACGTATATGAAAGCTGTCAAAAATTAATTTGGTAGTACTGACTGTTTTTACTCATTTTATTGGTAGATGCCAGTGTCCGGCGGCTATGCTTATAAAAACTAATAAAAGCCGCCGAAGAATAGTTAGCCTTGATTGGGCCGTAAGCGTCTAGTTTTCTTGTGGTTTTATTCTTAAATATTAGATTTTCTTTTGATTAATAAACAAAAATAAAACTGGGAGACACGAATGGCACTCACGAAGATTTTGTCACAGATCTTAACAGCTATCCAAACAAAAAAATGGAAGCCAGGAGTATTGCAAAAAACAACCTGATTGTTTCATAGAGCCAAAACCAAAACTAAAGTATTACCTATCAATAAAAGAATGCATGTATTTGGGGTGAAAAAAATTAAATTTGCAGGAAGAGAAAAAAAGTTACAAGGTAAAGGGTATTGTTGATATAAGTTTAAGACAAGAATGGCCCTTTTATTAGCCTTACAGGTAGTAATTTAGGGAATATTACATTATTATTAGTCAGGGGAAAAAGGCAGACCAAAAGGTCAAGGTAATACCATAGTTTGTCTTAAATGGAAGTTTATTTTATTACACCATGGTATAAATCGGTTTACTCGAGTTGCTAGACGAAGCCAGATAAAACAGATTAAGATTGTTGAATTGCTAGGCGGACATAGTTGAGTTGCTAGACGGGGGCATGTTCAACTTCACTGTCGTTGATAATACTTTCAAATGATTATAAATAAAAACATAGAAAATTTG
Source organism: Listronotus bonariensis (assembly GCA_014170235.1). Classification (NCBI taxonomy): domain Eukaryota; kingdom Metazoa; phylum Arthropoda; class Insecta; order Coleoptera; family Curculionidae; genus Listronotus; species Listronotus bonariensis. The sequence goes on from JACEGR010007487.1 coordinate 36,595, forward strand.
GTAGTTTGTTGGACCCTTCTCCGAAAAAAAAATCTAGTTTTAAAGCTAATTCTGCTTTTATATTTTTACCGTGAATATAATGAAATTTTATAAATAAATTCCTATTTTTGCAAAATTATCTAAATTATTCAAATACGGTGGAAAATACGCCAGTACGTGACCTTATTACAGTCAGGTAAAAATCGGCGGGCGAACTTTCGACACCAAATTGTGTTTGTGGGGTAATCGAAGGGTCAAATTATGTTACACCGCGCCATAAAGCAGGCCGGTACGGCGCCTGACAGGGTCATTAAAACAGTCTTTGGGAATTACGAATAAACTACTATATAGTAACATAATGTTACTATTTCACTTATGGTTAGTTCTGGTAAGCAACGCCTATTTCTTAATTCCCAAATTAAACCCAAGACAATAATAATAATAATAATAATAATAATACATAATAATACATAATTAAAATCTATACGTTATTTATTAAAATTAGAAGATTTTACTGCAAAATAAAGCAAAACAGAAAAAATTGTATAAAGCATTCGTTTTACAAAATATTTTATTGCATGGGGTGTTGTGTTTATTACCGCCTAGGAACGCAACAGTGTTTTCATAGCAACGCATTTATCTATTTATAGCAACTCAACAATCTCAAATTCAAAATTTTATTATTATCTTATCGCCGTCTAGCAACTCGAGTACTCGAGTACACCCGTATAAATGTAGTTTTATTTCCTATTTGGTATTGCTTACTTACCCCCTGAGTTTTTTTATATCGTAGAAAACAAATAAAATTATTGTTTTGTGGAATTGATTCTCTAATATCCGTATTTGTCATTAATATTATATTATCTTCTAAGATATGTAGGGTACGATAAAAATATTAATTCTAATAAAATCACACTTTTGGTCGTACCCTGCATATCTTAAAAGATAGTATAGTTTTGCTGAAAAATATAGATAATAAAAATTAATTCAACAAAACAATATTTTTATTTGTTTTACATGATACAAATTTGAAAGCTTTGTACGTAGGTAAGTAAAACTAGATTTGACGATAATAACGATCATTTTTTGTTCTTTGTGCTAAAATACTCTCTACTCTAGCTTTAAAAAAAAAAAAAAAACATTTTTCTTTCAAATATCTACTCTGAACTTTAAAATCTTCGTAGCTAAATGCTTACGGCACAGCAAAATGAATTATTACTAAGGTTGGGTTATCTATTATTCGGCGGTTTATATAAACAATTTATTTTATATACCGGTAAAATAAGTATAAACCACCAAAAGTAACGAATTAAGTTAGATTTTCGGCGGCTTTTATATACATAAATAGATAAAATCGTCGGGCGTAGTTTTCATTTTTATAATTGTGCAATGCCGCCGACGGTTGTTTAACCAAAAATGAAACCTAAACTAAGTGTATTCCAGAACACGCCCCTAATCGATTCCAAGCAATGCAAACCCAAATTTGCTCTGTAATTTATCTGGTTTATAAAAGCCTATGTAAAGCTCCGCTTCTAATGGATTAAGTTTTAATATATAACTTAATTATTTAGATGGAGTAATTAGCTAATTTTCATTAAAATGGCGAGTCAGATCCCACCTTAATATGCAAAGGGTTTGACATACGAGCACGCAGAGTTCCCAAATTAAAATAGTTAGAATGCATATTGAATAATACAAGTTTGGATTCTAGAACTTGTTGTTTTTTAAAAATGCAAGTGCATTTTTAATTTATGTATTAATTAATTAATTAATTAATTTATTTATTTATTTATTTATTTATTTATTTATTTATTTATTTATTTATTTATTTATTTATTTATTTATTTATTTATTTATTTATTTATTTATTTATTTATTTATTTATTTATTTATTTATTTATTTATTTATTTATTTATTTATTTATTTATTTATTTATTTATTTATTTATTTATTTATTTATTTATTTATTTATTTATTTATTTATTTATTTATTTATTTATTTATTTATTTATTTATTTATTTATTTATTTATTTATTTATTTATTTATTTATTTATTTATTTATTTATTTATTTATTTATTTATTTATTTACTTATTTATTTATTTATATATCTACGGTTTTCACCATTTAACAATATTTGCTTTATTTAAAAGTCTCTCAAGATTATTCTAAATTTATTCAATGACCCATGTAAGTGAAGATCTATCTATGAAGATCTAACCTGTCAAAATTACACTGCATGCTAAATATTGGATCCTGCAGGCCGTAATTAGACTGAAATTTAGCGGGAACTAAGGTATTTGATCGTGTCCTGTGAAATGTCAAAAATGGTAATTTTCTTAGCAGATACTCACAGTGAACCAAACCGTTTATAGGACCAAAAACACATTTCAAAAAAGCCTTCTACCTTCTTAGCTATTTATCTTTAGTGTTTTCATAACGCGTTATAATTACAATGATAATAGTTTAGAGGTATTTTTAACTTAAAAGAGCACGTTCGTAAAAAATGGAACCAAATAGGGCATGCGTACTCCAATATAGGGTGAACAATGTTTAAAACATTACAAAAAAAAACCCTACCAAATCTAGTAATAAAACCTAAGCTTCTACTGGCCTTGGCTGGTTTGACATTCATCCGATGACCATTAAAAGGCAAAGAGTTGTCAAATAACACTCCAGATCATTGATTTCGTTTACCCGTTGAAGAGCGTAACCATTTATAGTATGGTCATATAGAACAGGGTTTCTCATTTTAGCAAGCGTTATGCAGTGACATTTTTTTGCATTTAGGAATAGTCCATTTAGCTTTGACCTCCGTGTAAATATACTCAAATCCGACTGTAATTTGTCATAGTCAGAGATGACAGACACTTTTTAAAAATTTTAAAACCATCAGCAAACATAAGGAAATTTGTTTTAGATAAAAAGGTTTTAATATCATTAACTATTAATACAAGTAATATATATTTTTTTACGAATGGGAAGTTTGACAGCACGATCCCTCATAAGAAAAAAGAACGTATTTTATGCATGTGTTACATACTATATATTTTCTACAACCGTATATAAATTTTCCAAATTACCATTTTATACATTTCTTGTTTATTTATACTTATAAATTAATTTTAATTCTTATAGCACCGCAATTATATTGCAATAGTTAATGTTGGCCTTCTCATTTTTAAAATAAAAACTATGCTCTTTATAACCCTGCACTTATAAAATTTTTAGAAAATTGTATGTACTTATTTTTGTAGACATTTAATACAAAACCTAAAAGAAATAATTACAAAATAAAAGGTAGACTTTAGAATAGGGCCGGGATAACCCATGTACTGAAGCCGCTCAGCCTATTGTGCCGTCTTGTCTTTTTACGTCCGGGTAATGTCAGTCAGAATAGGCCTACAGCTTAACGTGGGTTCCGAACCACGGTCCTATGAGTGACAACTTAAGACCTCGTCCCCACCCAGGGGGCACTACTGAACCTACCAACTGAGTGGGGTCCGCATGTCTACGGTTGCGCTGGACACGGCAAAGTGTGTTCCGGCGCCTTAGTCCTTGGCCCGAATTCTGGAAAGTGTCGCACGTTTATGACAAACACTTTTGGAAAGTGGTATTCTAAAACAGTTTTCGAATTTTAACTCATCTTCGGGCTGTAGGGAACTTATCGCTATGTAATAAATACTTTTACGGCTTTGGCTTTAAGGAATTATTTAGTATAATTTCCCTATTTGCAGTTCCCAACAAAGAAACTTGTGTGCCTCACGTATAAATCCTTATACGGTCGTTCTAGACAGGCCCATAGAATGTGGAACCTGCTTTCCGCGAAGGTCTTTTCTTTCCCTCCAAATCTTCAAGTATTTGAATCCAGTTCTAGCAATCTCTCTTTTAGCTCGCTTGATTAAAACACCCACCTTAGTATTGAGGCTTTAAGCCTTTGTGAATTGTTTAAAGATAAAAAAATATTCCATTACCCTATGATAAATGTTAATACAATAACCTTGACTTTCTTTATCAAAATATACTTAAAGTCACGTTAAACTACGTATGCACATTGCCTTGACTTATTTTGTTATTTTGTACTTCTAAGGACAAGTTAAATTTTCATAAAATAAATTGTTGTTTGCAAAATTAAATTAAAAGGCTAATTGACTTTAAGTTTACATAACAAACTAATTAATTAGCTGCAATACTTTTTTAAATAACTTTAAATAAATCATTAACAAGAAAATAATTATACTTGAAGTTATTTATTAGAGTGGGCGAGTAAAGAAATATATTTTTTAATTTTTATTAAAAAGTTGTTTTCCTTAATTAAATTTACTTTAATAAAAAATATTTATTTTCTCTAAACCTACGTATCACCTAATTTTTAATCAGTGCCTAGCACTAAGAAAACATGTATGTATATTGCATGTTATTTAATCGAAACCTTTTAAACCAACAAGTAGATTTAATTATTTTTTTGCTGCATAGGGAACGCTCATTATTTACGTGATGTTTCTTAAAGAAATTTTTACCCCTTTCTCTCCCCTAGTGATGATTGGTGAGGTTTTAAACTCTTCTACTTCCCAAAGACTTTTGTAATTTTTTTTTGTACAAAATATTTTATTATTAATTTGTTTTCAAAATAGTATCGTTAAGAAAAAGTTAGTATAATTCAATTTTATTGTACAAAATAAATAAGTATATTTTATTTATTTAGAATGTATAGCAACGATGTAACAGAATAATTCATAAGTGATTTTTAACTGCTTGTCAATTTTTAAAGAGCATTCTTCTGCCTAAGTTTTTTATTAACCTAACAACACGGCTCCAAATATTAATGTTTGCTTAAAATTAAACAGTTAACATGTCGCATCTAGGTTGAAATCGCACATTCAACAAAAAAATAAATACACGTGATATCTTTACCACACCCCCTTTCTCACCACTAAGGATTTTTAGTAAGTTTTTCCAAACGCCTTCCCCTCCATGTTTAGGCCTCACGGGATTAATGGACAACCCATTGAGTGCTTGTTACAAAAAAAAATGTCATTGCATATTATTATACCAATTTTATTGTATTGTGTTTCAAATTACGGTTAGAAATATTAGCTGAGATGCGTCTCACGCCGCCACTATGTACACTAATTAAAATTAATTTAGGGGTAAATTAACTTCTTACTTTAATAAACACCACGGCAAAATCTTATTAAAATCGGATAGTGCATATTTAAGATATATTTTTAAAAACCCAATTTATTTTTAAAGTTTAACACCCTGTATCTTATAAACAAAGGATTTTTGGACCTATGTTTATATAAACTTTTATTCATAAAATTAACTTAGGAATACGCTCTTACATTTTCTTACCGAAATTTGGAAACACCCTAAAAACCTTATTTTTTTGTTATTTCTGTGTGTGCATATTACAGCCTTAACACTTTATTTTTATTATAAAAAATATTGGGGCAAATTTGTGATTTCACTTTACTGTTTGTTTAATCGTAAAAGTTTTATATTTATTTTCCAAAGCAAGTGCTTTGCAAACCCCTAACCTACTATAAAATTTATGTCAACAAATATTTGTTTTTTCGTCTTTTTATTTACTAAAGTATATGAAAAATATTTACCAATATTTTCTTTTTATTAATTTCTAATTTATTAAAAAAACAAAATATATACAGTGTGTCCAGTGTCAACAGATGGAAATAAGTATACATGTAAAAAAATATTTTTAATGTTTCGAAAAAAGTTATTCTTTATAAAAATTTTTGCTTTGTCTGAAATGCAAAAAGCTTTTATAAAAGTCGCTTAAGCATATACAGGGTGATTTAAAATTGTAAAAATAGTACTTAAAAGGTAAAGAAACATATATTAGAGCCTACTGAATTAAAAGGCTTAAAAACGTAATTAAAACTGTATAATATTTTTATCTTTGCCATTGGTTATAATTTTTTAAAGAAAATTAAGGTTAATGTTAATGATTTGGAAAAAAATATCTTGTTTAAATAAGTGCGGTAAAAAATACCCTATAATATACACGGAAATATAAAATTACGAAAATGTTATTTTAAGAAATAAAAAAAAACAATGAGGAATAATTTTTTCACTCCTTACTTAAATAGCGCAAAAAGTATTAAAAATTTAATTTTCTGTTAAATAAATTGTTACCTTTTGTGTTACTACTTATATACCCTTTAAGTTTACTTGAAATTGTATGCATATAAGAAGTAAAATAAATTATTTATTAAAAAAACACATTATTTTACACCCAATTTTCTCAAGTAATAATAAGCGGTAAGAAAAAAATTATTAGTTTTTTTTCCAATTACTTTTTATGGTTTATAATTAAGCATTTTTTAAAACTTTACCATAAATAAACTAAATTGTAGAAACATTTTAAGATTAGATATATTTTTTTAACTTGCAAAAATAAATAAGATGATGTGTAGGGTGATGCTTGCCAGGTAATTGTTTTCGTACCTAGTATGCTATAACTTATCACTATACAAATTTCTAGCCTTATAGGCCTAACGTTAATCGAAGGATTCACTAGCTTTTTACTATTAATAATGGATAAAGGCGCTAAAAATTTCGTTTTTTTTTCATCCAAAACACAATCATGTTTCTAGTCGCGAAAAAGTCATTAAATACTCATCCTTTACTTATAAGCAGCCAAGTTTTGCAGAGCAAAGACTTCTTCAGTCTTGTAGGCATGACATTTGAGAATAACCTAAACTGGCGTAAACATATCATATCTAAAGCTTATATTTCTTTTTTAAACTAAAAGGTATTTTCTCTTTCCAGTTTATACACTTTTTATGTGTCCTAAATCCGACCTCACTTGGGATATTGTTCTCATGTTTGGGACATGGCTTTCCCCACAACCCTTATCATTATCGATTTCATTTAAAGAAGAGCAGTTTGCCTTATTAATGATCCTTCACTTACAAAAGGTCTTCCCTCTCTTGCCGATCGTTGGGCTGTGGGGGATTTACCGCTTTATTAGAGGTACTTCCATGGCTTCGCTTCAGTATAATTCCTCCACTTACGATTTCCAACAGAGAAAGTTGTGGTGCCGCACGTATGCATTCCTATACGGTCCAACTAGACAGGCCTCAAACTTCCCACATTCTCGTATCCTTAGAGTTTCTAGAATGTGAAACTTGCTGCCAGCGGAGGTCTTTTCTTTCTCCCCAAATCTTTAACTTTTTAAGTCCCGTGTCATCAAACTTTCTCTTACCTCTGCTTAAGACACCCACGATACTTTAGTATTTAGGCTTTTAGCCTTCGTGGATTGGCCAAAGGTATTAAAAACATACCTCAGTCTAAAATTGTGTAATTTGACTGTAAAAAATATAATCTAATTTTAGTTTTTTATAAACTGTTTTGTTATTAATTAATTTAATGTGATCCCACATTTAAAACGAAAAAAACTTTTAAGGCAAGAAGTCTGTATGAACCCTTTAAATCAAGAAAATATGTTTATAATTATTTGTTTCTTTAAAAGATTTACATGATAAACGTTAAAGCCTTTTTAGGATAATGTTGGACCCATATTTCATTCATTCTAAAAGCAATAACGCAAAGTATACAAAAAAAATGATAAAGTAAACAAACCTTTTCGAAAGCACATAACCTGTGACAGAGCCTGATTACATATTTTTTAAATAAATAAATAAAAACATTGCTAAAACACGCATCACGTACTTAAAAAACATCCTCTTATTTCGTCTCTAGCCCAACCATAGAACCTGTGGCGTTGGGTTGAATTTTTTTTTCTGCAATAAATCATTGTTCACGAAAGGGTTTCCTAACTTTCTCATTTTTTGTGTACTTTGCGGCATCGCTTTTAGAATGAATTAAATGTGGTACCCACTATATCTGATTAAAAAAAACTTCTTGTAGCAGATCCTAACTTTATAGGGTATTTTAAAATAGGATGCAGATTTTTTGAATGTGAATGTCACGTGTTAAAAAATATATATTTCAAATGTTCTAACTTTTAAAATACAGAGGGCTAACAAAAGCTTTTTTTTAACTATACCTACCAACCTGTATGTTAATGTTAGGAGCTTTTTTAAATCACCGAAAAATTTGCGCTTATATTTTCATTTAATCAGTATATTTATTCGAAAAACCCTATATAGCTTAAATCCGGAAGAAAAAGTGATATTTTATAATTCCAGGTATTTCAAAAACGAGTGCTCAAATCAACTTTTACTAGGCCTACCCTTGTTAGGTAAAAGATGTTAAAAAATATGAATCTTCGGTTAAAACCTTATTTCAGAGTGGGTTAATAATGTTATTTGGTTTTCAATATCTGGATCCTGCAGGCTGCGCCGCCTAGATTTAATAATAAAATTGAGAGCAGAATCTAGTGTTTACTTCACAGAAGTCCTCTTTGGCAAATATTGTTAGAACACAGCAACAAATAACACAATTAATTATTAAATAATTAAAACCAAATAAGATTTTTGATACTGTGTACCATCAAAATCGGCCACTTGTAAATTGAAGTAAGCTGGGTCAGATTGATATACTTAAGGCTCGGAAATATGTGGTATCATTTTTTCCACACCTTTTAGAGACTTTCTATATACTAAATGTTCTAGGTATAACATCTCCAAAATAATGTAAAAAAATGTGGTTTTAATTTTAAAAAGTTAATTTTACTTATAAATATCCATCAGTCAGCTTTAAGGTCATGTTGAATGTTATACAAGTTACACTTGGTAAAATGTCGTTTGAGGACGATTTTTACGTTAGGTTTTTTTTTTATTTATTTTTAAAATTAAAAAATGTAAAAATGTTATTTGTTTCTAAGAATGTTGTAAAAATATGGCAGCTTTTAATTTACCCTTTTAAAAATATATATTTGTTTCAGATTTTTCTTCGGAATGATCCTTCACCGGGCCCAGCTATCAAAATGTCGAAAACCTATAGAAATATTCACAAATATGAATTAGTAATAGTAAAACTTATTTTAATATCATTATGTGTTAAGACCTCTCAAACATGTGATAACCAAGTTAGAGACGAAAGTGTTTTAGATAGAGAATTAAAAAATTACGTTGATCGAGTGCTTAAAGCTGATGGTTTTAATGTGATACCGGGTATAGAAATAGAAAAAGTAGCAAATGTGAGCCTATCACAAAATCAGACTACTTGTGATAGTAAAAGAAGTTCGGAGAGTTTTGAGGACTATGTTCAGAATAAAATGGATGAGTATGCAAAAACTCATATTATTTCGGTAAATTTTGAGCAGACGGCTAGGTTTCTGAGTTCTACGCCAGACACTACTACTGCTGCTACTGCAGGTAGGTGTATTTTGTATTAAAAATATATTTCTTGGTATAATGGAAATTTCTAAATAATAGACAATCAGAGTTGGGTCGTATTTGAATACTCAGTATTCTGAATAGTATTAGGAATACATTTTGCCGGTATTCGAATACATTTGTGTGTTTGGTATTCGGTATTCGGTAAAATAGTTTTTTTGTTAGTATTCGGGATTTTGAGGGTAGGGCGGGGCTTGTTGAGCAATTTTTCACTTGATCGGTTATATACTCCTCATAAATAAGTCTTAATGGCTTATAATGCATACTGATAGATTAGCAATTTATCCCTTATTAATAGTGTCCATAGTAATTTCTTTCTAATAAGTTGAATTTAGGAGCTACATCAATTTTAATGTAGATAGTCAAGTATGCCCAACGTACCCCATAGGTGAGGTAAGTTGAGCAAGGGTATGGGGCTAGTGGAGCACTTAGAAAGTATAGTAAAATCATGGCTTGAATGTTAGATACGTTTACAATAAAAATACATTTTGACAATTTGCTTTTTATATTTATAATCTTATAGTGACAAAACAACAAATCTCTTTAATAAAACAGCAACGTACCTAGCTTAGCTTAACTATGGAATTTAATACCTATCAATTCATCTTCGTTTTTTAAACTTTTTAAGCCGTTTTATTTTGCTTCTCTTGTAATGCCTTCTGTATTTGTTAAAATTGCAGCTTTTCTCTATCTTCTGTTTGATTTGGCTCCTTTTCTTGGACCAGCCTTTGGGTATGGTCGAACTATTTCCTGAGAAAATTTATAAGTTAGATATGTCAGCTCGTTTTCTTTGTTGCTTGTACAAAGTTCGGGTCGCAGCCTCATTTAAATCTTGAGGAGACTCTAGTAGTCTTACTGTTAATAAGTCCGTATCCTAAAAATAAAAAATAAAAACATTTTATACTTAAAACCGTGGGGTTAGTTGGGCAACTGTAGCTCAACTAACCCCAACCTGAAATTTTAAAGGAAAAGTAAATTTATTAGAAAACCGGTTAGAATTATATCCAAAATCTTTATACATATTAAAACTGCAATAAATTTACTTAAGATTAACACTTACCTGATTGAGAACGGAATACATTTAACTATCACAGATAAAATTTTCCGGCTTGCAATTATTTTACTTTTTAATCACAAAATAAACAATGCGCACGGATACTTTTCTCGATCGCCGCGTCACCACTAGTGGTCGCACAATGAGTTCCCTCGCGCAACCCCTTCTTTATGCTATTTGATGCTTTCGCGTGCGGTCGATAGTTTTTGAGATATTTTGATTGCCTCAACTTCACCTCTATGCTCAACTAGTCCCTGCCCTCTTTTGTGTTTTTAGCATCAGACGTATTTTTTACAGCTCTATTTATTTTATTATTTGCTCTTTTTTGGTCAAATCTGCCATTCTTTAATCATAAAGTCATAATTTATAAATTATTTAAAAGTAAATAAAGCCTTGAAAACGTTTCAAATAAATATATTCTCTGCAATAGGAAGAGAAAATATTTAAAGATTTGTCGACAGCTTTAAAGACTTTAATGGTTGCACAATTCTTTGGGAACGTCCCTAAATAAGTTACCCCACGTCTTGTCAGAAGAGCAAAAATCCACGTGTATCTTGACGAATTAGATAAAGTTTTTGCGATTTTTAAGGTTTGACCCCGAAATCACTCAAGAAAATAAAATGGAATGATTGACCAAAAGAAAGACTTGCTATACTTGTCCTTCAAAGTAAAGAAAGGCAAACTGCCTACGAATTTTACAGCAAAAAATTGTGTACCGAATGTTTTTAAAAATGTAATTTTAAGGGGTTGTATTTTTTTATGTTGACTTCTTTATTTTTTACAAGTTCTTTTTTGTAATAATTAATGTTTGGTATATTAAAATAAATATCAGTGTTACATATATGTACAGGGTGGGCCGAATTCGACGCTTTTAATAGAAAACTCATGTTTCTGTATGTTTTAGAAAAAAACTGACCCACATTTGCGAGGCTCAAATTTTAAGTCAAATTTACTAGTGCAATTCGCTATCTTGCGTCGTTTACTCGCTACAGCGTGTTTCTTCATTTCTTGAGTTTTCTTTTATCCTTTATAAAAATTTTATTTTTAAACATTTTTATTTCCGAAAAAACATTTTTACAGCAACTTTCTATGCAGATTGCAGATATAATTTTAGTTTTTTCTAGGATTTTGCATTTTTGGTTTATTTCTTTTTAAGATTTTAAATGGAACACCCTGTATATTTTTCACTGTTAAAATGTTTAAAAATTTACCGTTTTAAAAATGTGTTACCCTTTATAATTTTTTTCAGCAGTTTCGAACATATTGCATATCTTGTCATTTATGACTGATATTGGTTAGATAGTAGGCCATGAAAAAAGTAATTATGTTTACTTTAAACAATCTTGTAATAACTTTTGTTTTTTATTGAATGCAATGACGAGAAACCATTTTTTTTTAATAATTTATTAACGCAAATAGGGTAAAAAATAATCCTAATTTTTGGTTTTTAAATTATATTGTTAATATTTTGCCCTAGGAACTTTTTAAAAGGTTTTATTAAAACGTTATTATTTAATGTAACAAAAAACCATTATTTTTTATATTTTAGTAAATTAAAGATAACCATGGAAAACAAATGCCAGCTTTTAGTTAAAAGGGTTAAAATTTAGCTTGTGTTTGTTTTTTATGGCTTACCTGTATACAAAAAGATAAGGGTTGTTCTTTACATAAAATATTACGTATTAAGAAAACCTGACCAAAATGTTTATAGGGCAAAATATTAACAAAATAATTTAAAATACTTATAAAATAAGATTATTTTTTACCCTTATTTGCGTTATTAAATTATTAATAAAAATGGTTTTCCGTCATTGCGGTCCGTAAAAAACAGAGGTTATAACAAGATTGTTTAAAGTAAAACATAATTACTTTTT
>JACEGR010007488.1:0-48819 GCA_014170235.1 Listronotus bonariensis
TAACTTGGGTTGTAACTATCTATCTATCTATCTATCTATCTATGTAACGGAATCTTTGAGCCTAATGTTTACCAACTTCCAGCTATTCGATTTCTTTGAAACTTTGCACACGTATTAAGGACCCATGACAATGCAATAATCTGCAAACAGTATCCCGTTATCCTGGTTAGGATCGCCAGGATAAAAAAATCCTTTATATTATAAAAACAACACCTGTGTTGCCATCTTTTGGCAACATCCCAAACTTTTCTCAGGAGCTTTAGCTACTCTTGACAAAATGACTAAGGAATTTTTTAGTGAATAAACTGGAGCATTTTTACATACATACATTCATACATGCATATCGAACTAAAAATGAAAAATAAATAATAGTTTACAAAAACTAAAAAACACGCTTTTATATGCAACCGAACTAAAAATTAGAAAATAATTTTTCATTAAAAAAATATTGTAACTTCAGAGTAAAAAGCGTGAGGTGCATTTTACTATTTTTTCATAACTTTTCCCTCATAGATATTGGCAAATATAATAATTATAACATTTAATATATTAAGCACCCCACGCTTTTTACTCTGAAGTGACAATATTTTTTTAATGAAAAATTTTTTTGTAATTTTTAGTTCAGTTGCATATAAAAGCGTTTTTTAGTTTTTTTTTTTAAACTATTATTTATTACGGTTATATTGGTGGGTGTCAAATAGGGCAAACGTAAAAAACGCCTTTTAAGGTTGGTTTCACTTCGTTTTCCGTGGATGCACTGTGGCTTGGCGTTGCTGACTTAATTTTGACTTCGATTTTTATTTATTTATGCTTAGGTATTGTTTCTTGTGTTTCTGCTGGTATACAAAAACACATTACGTTGTCGCGATTGTCTTTGCTCCCATAATTTATTATACAACAAAACGACGGCATACTTTTAGGTCAACTAAGGCAAAAATATTCCAGAAATATTAAATCTTATTTGCAAACTCAAAAAATGATTCACGTGTATACAAAACACGTTGAAATAAATTTATTTGCCCATTTATTCACAAGAAACTTAAATACTGTGTGTCTTACAGTGGCCATCTTGGGTCTATTTTGACAGCCAGTTGGATAGGTCTCTATGTTTTTATACGTATGTCAATAGCAAGAAACAAAATTATAAATAATAGCATAAAAAAATACAAAATTACAAATAATATTAACCCCTTTAATATAGCATTAAGCAAAATATGTGGTACCTTATTATTCTTTCTAAACTAGGGAATTAAATTCCCAACAAAGACATGAGCTTGCGAATTTAAACGTTTTCTGACATTTAAGGTTATGTTAACTAAAAGAAAGTGACCTAACATGAATAGTATCCTAATATGGAATACCGTTAAACAAAACACACACGGGTTTGTCCCTTTATTTTAATGCCCATTCGCGGTAAGTGAACATGTGAGTTCAGCCCTTTTAGACTGTAGTAACGTTTTATCGCTTTCATTAACTTTTTAAGGTTTTAAAATACTGCTATACAAATTGAAGAAGAACCCTAAACATTTATATTAAGGGCTCACATCTTTACGATATTTTTTTTTGTCACACCAAACAATATTTTTGCTATATTAAAAAATAAATTGATTTTTTGGCCCGTCTACTGTTTATAGTATTTATATTTAGTACCTATTCCACATTACCTTACCATTAGTTTAAAAAAAAATTATTGTACTATTGTAACTAAAAAATTTACAATAAAGGACAAATATATGATTATAGTACAAAGTTTTTTATTTATAATTTTATGCAAATTATGTGTAAAAAACAAAATGGTATTCCATATTTGGTCACTTGTCTTCTATTAACAAACAAAAATTAGTTTTATAAAGAACTGTTGTTAAAATAGAAAATTGTTTCATACAAAATTACCTTATTAAAACCAACCAAAAACCAAAACAAAGTTAAAACAATATAAAGACATAACCAAATTTAAAACAATACAGTGCTCAATAACCTTGCGGAGAGTTCTATATATGTTTTAAGAAAAAATGGTACGCCACTGCATTTTTCTAAAATAAAAATATTTTTATAAATCCCCGTTTAGTTTGGAACAAAATTAATCTCTTGACTTTTTTTTTTTTGATGTAAGGTTTTTGCGTAAATAAATAGAAAACATTTCTCGGCAAAACAAAATGTGAATAAAAAGAAGCAAATGCTTATACTTATAAAATTTAAAGCAAATGCTTTTGCTTATGAGTATAAGCAAATGCTTATGATATAGAAAAAAATAGCAAACGCATTTGCTTATATTTAGAAGCAAAAGCATTTACTTTAATTTTTTTAAGTATAAGCGTTTGCTTCTTTTTATTCATATGGCCTTTTGCCTCACTTTAACCAACTCTATACCGTTTTCCGAGATCCTAATGGTGCCCATTAAATTTGTAGCATCCTGTATAGGAAGTTTATAAATAAAGCTTTTTTTTGTCATAAAGTTTAATCTAAAATAATTAAAAAAACAATGATATATCTACCTTAATCATATACATATGCGGAGCCTCCGGGGACAGAGTAGGAGAAACCCGGGTAAAGTGAACACCCGCGGAAAAGCGAATAGTCCCAATTATGCCCAAAATATTCGTTTGACATCAACCTTGCGGTCAGAGAAACTTGTGGCCAGTGGCCATCATCTCTCAATAAGCGGCAAACACGAGAGGCGAGTCTTGACGACAGTAAATTGTGTTTTCGATAAATAATGTTCAATATTTCGAGGCAAGTGCTTTAATGATATTTTCTATATTATTTGTTTGTCATCCTTGGAAGTACTATAGTTCTATTGTATGTAAAAGTGGCTTCTTATAATATACTAATTATAAAATCGAAATCAACAGTTTTTGCAAGATTTGGCCTAACCTCAAAAATGGCAGTGTTGGGCAAAGTGGATATGGTATCCACTTCACTTTACCCAGGTTTGAAAATATTTAATTGCAGATTATAAAACTCATATTTTGTTGAAGATTGTGAATAAATACAAAAACAACACTAATCAAGACTATTAATTTGGGTAAATCTGGAAAGTTAGTGAAGGGTATTAATAAAAAGTATGGGATGGCTAATTCAAGTCTATACAGACTAGTCAAGAGCTGTGTCGTTACTCCAAAATTTGGCTGATTCCGTATCATTTTCAGTAAAGATTAACAGATAAAGCTAAAGGTCCATCTCAAAATCATAGACTTCTATATATGAAAGAAAAGGAAAAGTAAGAAATATTACTAAAAAACTAAATGTAGAATCAAAAAACATTCCTAGACTAACTGCTATAGAAGTAACAACCAAAAAATGTTTTAAAGATAGAATATGATTTTTTGCGGTGAAAAATATATTAAAGAAGATAATCCAATTGAAGATTGGATTCGTCGTCGTACATGTCTAAAATGGTGTCATGAACAATGCTCCGCTTTGGAAGGCAATGAAGACTATACCTATCTGTGATAACCGCCATTCTTAATTTTTAAGATATACTTTTAAAAGTGAATTTAAGTTCTTTTTCTGTATAAAGTTTTGCTTAAAAGTATAATTTTTAGATTTATGTGATTAGAAGATGGTTATTTACTGTACCCGGGCACTATATCCACTTTACCCAGGAGTTTGGGCAAAGTGAATAATATGACACATTTTTGAATTTTATTTTTAGTTGCTTATTGTTTTACTTGTGAACTTAATTGAGTACAAAATATGAAGACGTAATTAATAAAGATTAATTTGTAGTATTTATTTTGTTGCTATCTCCTATATCTTTCTTGATAAAGTCTCAAACATCTTAAGGTATTCACTTTACCCGGACTTCCCCTATATTAGATCTTTAGTTCTTTAAAAAATACTTGTCCACATTGTAGCTAAATATTTTAAAATTTCCCAGTGCATATAATTTAAATAAATTATAAACTTGACATACAAAAACTTAAGTAATGCCTACATTTTAAGTTTTATTAAGTTTTTACGCTTCAACGAAAAATTCTTTCTCATTGACAACTTTAACGATACGAACATCCGTTTTGGTAAAGTAATAACAATAATTGAAAAAAATAACTCAAATAACTGCATAAATAATTAAGGAAACGTAAAATATTTAATACATGTAATTTTAGTTGCCGTTATTATTGTTTAAGGTTAAAAATATTGTCCTATTATTAACTTATACCGGGTGGTGCATAGGGATGTCAAATTAAAAAAAAACATTAATATATCGATAAATATCGTTTTGGGTAATATCGATTATAAGATATATCGATATTTGAGAGAGAAAATATCATTGATTAAGGTTTGTTCCAGCAGGCTGTCAGAAATGTTTGCAACCGTTTGGATTCTGCGCACATCATATTTGCCGTTCCAGCAGTGCCATATGTTTGTAACATTATACAATTATTTGTTGTTCCAGCAGTGGTTTTAAGATGTTGGAAGCATGTTGGAAACTGTTTGAAAAGTTTGCAAACATTCTTCAAACATTACTGACAAATTTTTACATAACCTTTCTTGTATTGACGTATAAGCAGTATGCACGCCTTGTTTATTTTTCGTTCCAGCAGAAAACTGTTGCCAACATTTCTGACTAATGTTTGTAACAATTTCTGCGCTTTACGATTGTTGCTAACATGTTTCCAACATTCTGCTTGAACAAACCTATATTTTTATATATTAATTTTTTTTTTGTTTTAATAGGTGGTGGGTAAAAATTAGCTTGACACTTTAGTTTTTTTTTCTATTTTACTGTACAATATTTTTCACAGTTTTAAAAATTTAAGTAAAAAAGATAAAAGCGTCATTTTATCTCATTTACCACAAATATCAGAAATATTCGATAGTGATATATCGATTTATCGAAAAGTTAAATATCGATGAAGATTATCGATATTTATAAATACTCGATATATCGTTGCCGTCCCTAGTAGTGTATCGCAAAACTGGCCATAGGAAATTCCTGGACTCTTTTTTGACCTCCGAACAGTGCGGACGTGCGTAGAGGACTACAAAGTTCTTCCCGGGGTGGCCGTTAGAGATGCCGTACGGACGTTTTTGCCTTCGGGAATCAAGGAAAGATTCACGCTTAATTGACGGCATCTTTCTTCTGGATCTTAGCGCTGTGAACGAAGATTTCTATAAGCTGATGGTATCCTGTTTGGTGGTGAACACGAGGTGTTTTTCAAAAGGCGGGAAATAGATGGGCGTGCCATGGAAACTGTCAGTAGTGAAAGTGAAGGTTATGCGTAACACCAGTAGCAGGTTTTGGTTTGACAGCCGACAATTTATGCATTGCATCGATTGTAAAATTATATTGTTTTCTTTTTGGAATTTCTGGGAGCTACGAGCTCGATTATCCAGATTTTCCGCCGACGAAGCCCTGGAAAGCATAGTCCGAAAGGGGGAGAGTGGTGGATTGGACCTGAAGGGACCAAAACCAAGAAACAAAAATAGAATAGAATAGAATAGGAAATTTAATGTAAATTTCGATACGCTTAAATATTGGCTTCGCTATTGATTTTACAACAAAATCGTATTAGTCTATTTGAAGATGTTAATAAGATAAGCTCAACACTAGATTTCGTTATTTTCTAGTAAGCCAATTAAATGGTATTTAAGAAAAACTATTTTGTAAAATCGTTGCATACCTAATGCGTACAGTAATTAATTCACCACTGTTTAATAAAATGTCTTGTTAATTTTTTAACTGACGTTTTATTTTTCATTACTTATTCTTTATCATTTATTTATTACTGGTGTACATTTTTTTGTTACTAATATTTGTTTAGGTGCCACTGGGCAATGCACTTCCGAACCCATGTTTATATAAACTTTTTTCACAAAATTAGCTCATAAACAAGTCTTTATTTTTTTTACCGCAATAAGAAATAATACTCTGTAAAAATTATTATAATTTGCAGCTGCCAATTTTGCTCCCATAAATTTTGTAAACATCCTGTATATTTTTTTATATATTTTCATAATTTCATTTATTCTCACTACCTTAACTAAGTACAGTGGTCCTTATTCTCAGGTTTTTGTCTTGGTTCTAAATTAAATTACTTTAATGTTATTAGAGAAATTGTAAAAATGCACTACTTTTTAACAAACCTCCGCATTTCTTTTAATATCCAACCTTTAATCAAAATTGCAAAAACGTCTTGAGGGACGAATGTAGTTAATACACCTATGTGGTCAAAACAATTTTTTAAATTTTGTAGATTTGGGATTCAGAAATTCTTATAAAATTTATCAGTGGCGTTGCGTAACCAAAATTAGGCGAAGTCGTGTCCGCAAGGCCCCTTTAATGACAAAAAATTTTTGAGGGGCAAAAAAATATTAAAGGTTTTCGCCTTTCTTGCGTGGCGTTTTAGGCGTAGGCGAAGTTATTTCTCTTCTTCGTCTTTTTCCTATATCACATTCCATACCTACACCTTCCCGCGAGGCTCCCGAGGCGCGAAGCCGTAGGCGAGCGCCTACACCGCCTACACCGCCTACACCGCCTACACCGCCTACACCGCCTACACCGCCTACGCTTAGCTACGCTACTGAAATTTGCAACTGCCCAGTGCCCTACATAATTTGTAAACAATCTGTAAAATGCAATTGTTTATTTTAGTGCATTTATTATTGTTATCTTTATTGGGCACAATAGTCCTTTTTCTAATGATTTTCCGACTGTTCTTAAGTACAAGTTTTTTAATTTACATAAAAAAATTGGCAATTGCCATTTAAATAACCCCTTCATTTCTTTAATAACAAACTTTTAATCAAACTTGCGAAAATTTCTCGATGATCCAGTTAATGCACCCATGTGGTAAAAACGAAATATTCTTTAGTTTTGTAAAAGTGGGATAACTTAAATTTTGGTCACAAATGTGACGTCATTATTTACCGCTCTGTCTAACGTGGTCCTAGCAACGTTAAAAGAATTTGCCACAAGCAGCTTAAAGAAAAAATTCTTCCAAGAGATGAAAAAAATATATTGGGTAAAATTCAAAAATAAACTATGGGCCCTTAAACTTAGACAAAAAAAAAAATAATAAAAATCAGGATGGCCAGTTACATTTTGTTGACTGGTTTATTTTATTATATTATTTTGATAGCATATGGTTATGATACCACTATATACTAACCAGAACTAACCAGAACACGTTTCTCAAATCGCATTTCGTAAGTATGTATATGAACTAAGCTTTACGCGGCCACCACTGGATTCTACGTAAAAATGACTAATAATATCAGCTTCTAAAAAAGATTTTGCCCTGTATCTCAATTTTTGCAAAAACCTTTTTTCTAGAGCTAACCAAGATACCCCCATATAACATTTTTTGCCGGCCATGTTCATTTAATTTACTGGCATTGCCAACACTCTTTAATAGCAAAGCATTGGCAAAAAGGTATTAAAAAGACACGAAAGTGGGCAATTGGCCACACCATCCATAACAAAGCGGTCAAACAAAAGCAATTTTTCTTCATCTGTCAAAATCGTCAAATCTTGTATTTTGGCTAAGCGGGAAATTTGAATTTGTCACCTTCGGTCGAAATTAACCCAGCTAATTTTACCATCATTTTATTTTTATTCGCTGAAAAATACATAATAAACATTTTGTTTGACTTAATTTTTATTTGCATGATTTGCAACATTAAAATGTTATGAAATGGCCAATTCCTTTAAATTTTGTAAAAAAACATAAAATATTGTTGTTTAGCTGCCATTATAAAGAAAACAGATTAAAAGATTACTCTAATGTTAGTTAAATGCCAATGTTAATATTATAGTTTGATAAATATAAATATGCGTTGAAGGTTTGCCTTCAAAAATCCAATATTTATTTGCGTGCAACAAAAAGGCATGCTTTATTTAATCAGGATTGGTATGCCGCCATTTTTGTATGCTTGCCGGCAATTCGCCTGCATGTAAAATTTATTGGCAATTGAGTTTTTATTTAGGGTTGACTTTTTAATGCGTATTAGATGTTGGCATAATATTGCCACCAATTGCCAATGCTTTACCATCAATGCCAATATGAAAAATGTATATTGCCGGCAAATAGTGTTTGCTGGGCCTAAAATTGCAACAGAAATTTGAACACCCTATACAATACCTAAACTATTAAAAATACAGTATTTTCCTTTGGGTCGATTTTTTTAACTAAGGAAAGTAAGTTAAATAAAATAAAATTGTGATTATATTTAAAAATTAAATAAAATATGGGATCTTCTTACAAAAAAAAAGATACTAGACCTGGACATTTTAAGGAATTTTAAATAAAATTAAACATTTTTTACTGCTGTAAACATAAAATAATTAAATTATTTAAAACAAAATTATACTTGGTTGTAAAAATATAAAGGGTGTTTCAATCCTGTAGCAGATGCCGTGTTTTTATCTCGTAATTTTTGGACCCCTTCTCCGTGGTCGGCGACTCCTCCAGATGCATCATGGTTCACGCACCAGCAGCAGCAGCGGCGACGGGCCATCGACCACGCTCTTGCGAGCACTTTCAGTTTCGTTGACCGATTCGCGGCGTCTGCAGGAAAGACGCGGGTCAGGTGCACACGTGATTAATACATCGCGAATTTCGAAAAAGTCTTCAAAATTTCTTTATTAATTAATATTGATTGAATAATTTTTATTATAATTATTATTTTATTAATCGGGCCGCAGTTATTTTTGTAAATCGTAATACAAAAATATAAATACACTTAAATATAAAATTATTGGATATTTATTTTTTTAAGGTTTATTTTGTGATAACTTATTGTAAAATGATTTTGGAAAACTTTTTATACCAGGATACCTTTATGTTAAGGATAATTTCCAAAAAATATTAAAAAATGGTAAGATTATGTACTACATTATTTTTAAAGGTGGATTTATGCTTAAAAAATCGTTAGTCGGTTTGGGAACGAGAATGTATCTTATGCGCACATAGAGTCAATTGACTCTTACCTACTTTCAGTTAGTCTAAAACAAAATAAATAAAAAAACCACAAACAAAAAACAACGTTTCCGTGGATTCATTACCTTTTCTAAATTAAAATTAATTTTAAAATATTATTAAATAAAGACTACAAAATTATTTTTCTTTAATAGTGTAAATGCACTTTCTTTTGTTTTATGATTTCTATATACACAAGTTTCCTTTGCTTAAATACTAGGAGTATTCCAGTTTGTTTTGTGGTTATTTTTAAATGCATATTCACAGGTTTTTAATAACAGTTGTTATGTGTTTTTAATATTAATGTTTTATTTTTTTTGTTTCGCTAACGGTCTAAAAGTTTTGAAAATTATCACATTCAAAAGAGATTATTAATTAAAAAATAAACAAAAGTACAGTTTTTTTGTTAATAACAAGAGAATAAAATCTAAAAAAAACAACTCCAATTTTATAAATCTAGACAATGTAATCTTTTGTCTATAAAAAAATAGAAACTAAACAGTTTAAAATTTTACTTAAAAATCGCTTTCTCAGACTCTATTTAAGAAATTATTGTAAAAAATTAAGAAAAACATATTTTTATTAGTTTTTTCTAATTTCAAATATTGACATAAAATGCAATTCTCTACAATACAATTTTTATAAGGAAAAAAGCTTGGAAAAAAGTTCTTTAAAAGCACTTAATTGGTAATTTTTTTATATTTTTAGTTTTGACTTCCCCGTATATTACAGATTAAAATAAAATTTTATATATTATCAGCAACTTTTAGTATATTTAGGTTTCCGCAATTTCACGCACCCTTATCAGCCATTTATCCAACACAGTATCACGTACTTTTTAATAATTTCCGGAGTCGATGCACTTTTTGTTTGTCGTGTACGCGGATTATCTTTGGCTGTGATATATCCGCGTAAAACTCAAATATTGAAATATGTTTTTGGATAAATATCAAACTCTTGGCATTTCTTAGGCACTAAAAATTGTTTAAACTATATCGCCGGGTTACCGCAAAAACAAGATAAGTATATTTTAGCTTTTTTAAGTTTAGTTCGTTTTCGGTCCTTTAATTTACATAAAAATGTACTGGAAAAACCAGCCAAGTGCTAATATTACCACTTACACAAGTGTAAATAATATTACAAATGTCTGGTTTTTCCCGTAAATTTTGAGTTAATTAGAGGCCTAAAAACGTACTTAACTCAAATATGGCCAAAATGCACTTATGTTGTTTTTGCACTAACCCGACGATATTCAAAATGTAACTTTCGATAAATGCTCCACGTTGTTTCACTTCTATTAAAAATATCTTTACTTTTAAGCAAATTAACATTATTTAAATATATTTTAATTATAATATATCATCACATATCATATTGAGGGTCCGCTTTGTTAATAATCAAAGAACACAATTGTTTACTTGGGCAAACAAGTAGTATGTTTAATGCTTTTTAAGAATAAATATTGGAAAAAAACAATCAACACTCGTGTTTATAAGTTGCAAAATAAAATAGCTTTTTTAGACTGTACACCCTGTATATTTTATCACTATTCGAAAGCTAAATTAAAGAGCTTTAAAAAAGTTCACGTAATATATATAATTTTTAATCATTTTGAAAATTTGACCATTTTCGAGGCATTGATAGTAAACTAGCATTTTTTTAAATAAAACACTCTGTGTATTGTATCAAAAGGCTGTTAAAGAGCTTTAAAAATACCGCATTTGATATTTCTATCTCTCATAGTTTTGGAAATATGGCCACTTAAATCTAAGAAAATATTAGATTTAACCTCCATGTTATCTACAGCACTAAGCTTAGTATGTACTTAAAGCTTTAAGCTGCAGTCATGAAAATATATCATAGTTTTCCAGATTATTATAGCCTTATTTTCAAAAATGTAGAAGATAAACATATTAAATGTGGTATATTTTTAGAGGTTATTAAAATAAATTTTAAATGGCACATAGGTAATATTACTTAAGAATGCTAGTTTACAATCCAAGTCTTAAGGATGGCCATATTTTCGAAACTATTAAATATTGGATATATTACATGTGGACCTTTTTTAAAGCTCTTTGTAAGTCCTCTCGAATAATGATAAGAATGGAGAAAAATAATTAAGAATGAATGAAGAGAGAGAGAGAGAAAACCTAAAAGACATGTCGAAAATTTATAACTTTTTTAATTTTAAAATTTTATAAACTTTTGTCTTACTACCCTAATTTTACTTTTTGAAGAGCAAAAATATTTTTGTTTAACAAAGACGTGGTGTATTTATTTAAAATTTCTTGTAAGCTTTAACCGAAATGATCTAAAACAAAACATTTTAGGTCTATTTTTATTAATGATCTTAATAAATTTAGGTGTTTAAGAACCCAAGCTGTTTGTACAGTTTGAAAGATTTCTTGCATGAACGTTTTCTTGCTGCAATTTTTGATCTGCACACGCGCACTTTGTAGCAGTTATTAAAAAGAGAAAAATGCGCTTGGGCAGATCGAAAAATTGCAGCAAAAAAAAATTGCATGCAAAATAGTTTTAAACTGTAAAAGCATCTTAACAACATGTTAACATTTATGTAAAAACACAAGTCAGTAGAAATTATTTACACGAATTAAATTTGTTTGACCTAATCGCGATCTAATCAATATACGGGGTAAGTTGGAAAATAAAGTTTTTCTTTGTTATTTGAATAGGATGTTCTGGTTAGTTCTGTAAAATGTGACATAAGTATTAATTTCAAACAAAATATTATTTTTCTAAAAGTTTAAAAATAAGTAAAAAGTTTCTTTTAGGTTATATTTGATAATTTACAGCTACCTGCGATAGGCTAAGATTTATTTAATTAAATTTGGTTAGTGTTTTGTGAGTTTATGTATAAGGAGATACTTTTATTAAGATATTTTTTTAGAAATAAAAAAAGAGTTTTTCATATGATTAACAAATTATACCGGTTACTGTATAAAACCTCTTAATGGATGGTATTTATTTGGGTACACGCCAAAATAAAATTAAAAGTACTAAAAAACCAAAAAAAAAATTAAACAAGTAAAAAGATAATTAAAAATCGACGTTTCGGTGGCAAATCTGCCACCGTTGTCAAAATAAATGGAATAAAAATAATAAAAATAAAAACTTACTATTATTTAGGTTTTAAAATTTAAAATTTTTATGTTTTTTAGGATATTCTGAAAACTTTGACATTAAATGTCAAAATATGTTTGTTTGGTTATAGTGTCATAGTGACATAGATAATTGGTTGCTGGTGTATTGATTGTTTATTTTACAAAAAAGGTGAATAGTTAGTTAATTTTTAGTCTTCCTGAAGATACTTCAGTATCAAGCAAAGGCAACCAAGTGTTATTTAAATTAACTGAAATTGACGCTACACAATTATCTTTATTTAATAATATATACGCACTTTCTTTGATTTCGCGTTTTTTAGAACAAGTTTCCTTTGCTAAAATGCTTAAAGCATCCCAGTTTATTCTATGATTGTTATCAAATGCGTGTTGGTAGATTTTTGATTTATGAAATTCTGTGTTTTTAATATATGTTCTGTGTTCTTTTATGCGTTTGGCTAATGGTCTACAAGTTTCACCTATATAAAACTAATTGCATTCGCAAGGTATTTTATAAATGACATTTTTTATATTTTCATTTAAGTTGTATGGTTTTTGTTAATTGAGATCTGATTGTGTTTTGTGTTTTAAAGATTGTGAGAATATTAAATTTATGCCCTATTTGTTGAATTTAATTTGATAGTCCGGGAATGTATGGTAAAAATAAATTTGTAATAGGTCTATTTTGATTTTGTCTTATAACTGGAGTTTCAAATTCAAGGAAACAATTATTTATAAAATCAAGAGGATAATTATTTTGAATTAAAATATTTTTTAAATAATCTATTTCAATATTTATATTTTGATTGGAACAAATGACTTTAATTCTATCAAATAGACTTTTACAACTCCCTTTTTAACCATTATTGGGTGATTTGAGTTAAAATTTAAGTATCTATTTGTATGTGTAGGCTTTCTGTAGATTTTTGTTTCAAAATTGTTTAAATCTTTTTTATTAAAATGTCAAGAAATGGTAGTTGTGAGTTATTTTCTTTTTCTAACGTAAACTTAATTGTTGGTTCTTGTGTATTAATGTGTGTTAAAAAATTATTTAAACAGTGTTCGTCATGTTGGTATATAGAAAAAATGTCATCTATATATCTCCACCAAACTAAGGTTTATATTGATAATTTTCTATAAAATTTGATTCAAAGTTTTCTATAAAAATATTACTTAATAAAGGTGATAAAGGTGAACCCATAGCCATGCCAGAGGTTTGTTTATAAAAATCAGTGTTATATTGAAAATATGTTGTTTTGACACAAAAAGTTAAAAGCTCAAGAATAGTGTTTATGCTTAATTTTGTTCTTTCGCCAAGATGGACATCATTTTCTAATTTATTTCTAACAATATTTAATGTTTTATCCACTGGGACATTTGTGAATAAACTAACAACATCAAAACTTACCAATGTATTATTTGGATCAATATCTATGTTTGATAATTTCTCTAAGAAATGTTTAGAATTTTTAATGTATGTGTCATTGTTGTTTACCAAAGGATCTAAAATGTTAAGTAAAAATTTTTGCTAATGGATGTGTAGGTGAGTTTATACAACTTACTATAGGACGTAAAGGTATATTGGGTTTATGTATTTTTGGTACTCCGTAAAAATGTGGTGTTTTACTGTTGTGAGGTGTCAGTTTAAATCTTTCATTATCTGTAAAAGAGTTTTTATGTTTCTTTAACATATTATAAATTTGTCGTTCAATACATTCAGTAGGGTCATTGTTTATTTTTGTGTAATTACCATCATTTAAAAGAGACATTATTTTATCATCATATGAATTACAATCTATTATAACTGTTGCATTTCATTTATCTGCAGGAAGAATTTTTATGGAATTGTCTCTTTTTAATGATTGTAATGCTTTTTGTTCAATTTGTGTTAAATTTTGTTTAATTTTAAATGGCTTTTCTAACGCGAATTTTGTTCTAATTCTAAATTCATCTTGATGTTCTATTGGTAAGTTTATTTATTTTGGCGTGTACCCAAATAAATACCATCCATTACATGAATCCGCCAAACTACAAAACATCTTCAATAAAACCTCTTGGCAACGTGAACATTGTGTTTGCATTTAATTACTAAAATTCTACTTCCGAAAGAATAAACCTATTAGATACGTTTATAATAGTTTGTGTTACCAAAACCCCATATACGTTTTTATTTCTACTTGTCAGGCTTATTGCGGTGTGCTTGACCCAAAATTAAACAAATTAGCCACATTAGCAATTTAAATTTATTTCCAGTTAAAATATTTTTTTTTACAATTTTGCAATATCCTAAGTTCGCAAGTCCCTTAAGCTGTTCTTTATGGGATATTTATTTAAATCCTTTTATTATTTTTTTATTTAAATTTTATTTGTATAAATAGTACTAATAAGGTAATAAACATAAAAATTTGAAATAAAATAAATATATTATATTTTTTCCCAGGCCTTATTTATTTTTATTTTTGGTTGAATGTATAAATAAAGTGGAGTTTTTTTTGCAGAAAAATTTAAAAATAGTTAGATGAAAAATTGAAATATTTTCTAGAAAGGTCGGTGTAACATTAGAAAAATGGAAAACCGCATATTACTTATAGTAAGGGAGCCCACGATGCTAAATGGGGATTTACTCGAGCGTCAAAGGGACCTAATGGGTTGCAAAGCTTTCTATTCTATTGTTTTTCCTTGGTTTTGGTCCCTTTGGGTCCAATCCACGAGCTCTCCCCTTCCGAACTGTGCTTTCCAGGGCTTCGTCGGCCGAAAATCTGGATAATCGAGCGCGTAGCTCCCAGAAATTCCAAAACGAAAACAAAAATAATTCTTCAATCGATGCAATGCATAAACTGTCGGCTGTCAAACCAAGAGCTGCTACTGGTGTTACGTATAACCTTCACTTTCATTACTGACAGTTCCCATGGCACGACCATCTGTTTTCCGCCATTTGAGAAATACCTCGTGTTCACTACCAAACAGGATACCATTAGCTTATAGGAATCTTTGCTCACAGCGCTTAGCTTCAGAAGAAAGATGCCGTCAATTTACCTTGATCCCCGAAGGTAAAAACGTCCGTACGGCACCTCCAACCTCCACCCCGGGAAGAACTTTGCAGTCCCCTACGCACGTTCGCACTGTATGGAGGTCAAACAAAGAGCCGGTTGCAAAGCTTAGATGACAAGAAGAAGGAAATGTTAATTATATGATGTATACCTTTTTATCGGTAAGGGAAGTGGCTATAGATGTTTAAATAAGTAAAAAAAAAAATCTGTTATTATTTTGGCTTGTGAAAATCGTACGGATAATATCAAATTATATAGTTTTGATTATTTTTAAATTATATTCTTAAATATATATAAAAAAATAGCCATGCTCGAGAATGACAAAATGACGGTATTTTTTACAACTTTGTAGTCCTTCGCTTTCTTTACGTCACTCCTAAATTGTCAGATTAGTGGAATATACACTGTTTAGCATGTAATTAACTTACCCTATCTTAATCTGACGCGCTTGAAAATTTCTTATGGGAATATTTTTGTTTTTTACGATCGGCCCTGTATACGGGGCTTATATTGGGTGGAGGTACTTAACCGGATACAAGACAAGGTATCCTTCGGTATATTAATCTGCCGGGCTGTAGTAAATCCCGAAATCCCCTCTTGGGCTTCCCTACCATTACTTTACCACTTTACTTTACACTTAAAGAGTTTGCAGAAAAATTAAAATTTAACAATTTAACTATATATGCCTACCGGATGCTATTGACTTTAAAAAAATTTGACGAAACTATAAAATTTTGGCAAACTTTCAAAATTTTTTGACAAATGGGAAAAAAATTAGAAATTATTATAAATTATATTTTAAAGTTGAATAACTTTAAAACGCAACGGTTTATTAAAAAATTATAAACAAAATAATATTTGGCTTTGCTCTAGAATAAAGATATTTAACAAACATTTTTACAAAATTTAACGTTTTATATACTATGAAGAGCTATTCTGCCCATTCATTATATTGTTCCAAATCGCCTCGTATAAAAACACGTGTCTTCGTTTTTATACCTTTATTAACAATGTAACGTAACTATGGTTACAATAACGGCAAAATCGTAAATTGTCAATGTCTCGAAGTTTACAACACAAAAGTCGAATTTATACTGACTGATCCGAAGTTTCCCGTCGCCCTTTTATAGTATGGTGGAAGAGTAAAGAATGATCTAGAATATTCGAGAAATATCGTGAAAATTCCATAGTACATGATGGCATAAAAGTTATTAATGGATAATTCGGGAAAATTAAGGTAAATTATTTAAATAAATTAACAAACTAAATTAAATGATCCTAACTCTCTAAAATTCTATAACCTAAACACATTTTTGAAAGTCTGTAACATTGCCCCCTTCCAAGTTTTGATCGTCTCGATCAAGTATCTTCACTGTCTTGATAACGGCTTAGCCTTTCTAGATGTACTACTTTCATCTTTGCCTGTGGACTCTTCTGTATACGGTACACCAGATCATTAAGCCGTGTCACCACTTTATATGGTCCCTCCCATGACTTCTGTAGTTTCGGTGAACGCCCCTTGGTTCTTCTTGGATTGTATAACCAAACTTTTTCACCGACGACAAATCCCTGATGGTTAGCTTTCAAGTCATAGCGGGATTTCATACGGTCACTTCCTTTTTGTAACTTGGTACGCACCTCTTCATGTATCCTCTGTAGCTGTTTACTTAGTTGACTTACATAGTCTTCTGCTGGTTCTTCATTGGTGGAAGGTCGTCCTGTAAGCAAGTCAACTGGAAGGCATATTTCCGCTCCGAAAATGACTTTAGCAGGTGTTTCGCCAGTAGTTTCGTGAATTGCGGAGCGGTATGCTAATAAAAACGGCTGTATACAGTTATCCCAGTCACTTTGTTGGTCATTTACTTTAATTTTCAGATAGTTATCAAGTGTTCTGTTAAACCGCTCTACCATACCATCGGACTGGGGATGAAGAGGTGTTGTTCTTGTTTTATGGATTCCCAGGAGATTACAAAGGTTCTTGAAAAGATCGGACTCAAAGTTTCTGCCTTGATCGGAGTGTATTTCTCTAGGAACTCCATAGCGACAAATCCATTGTTGAAATAATACATCGGCAACAGTTATAGCTTCTTGATTTGGGATTGGGTAGACTTCTGGCCATTTACTGAAGTAATCCATCGCTACCAAGATATAGCGATTCCCTGATTTACTAACTGGAAATGGCCCTGCTATGTCTATGGCAATTCTTTCAAAAGGTGCCCCTACATTGTATTGCTTCATCTTGCCATGGCTTCGTGTTTTGGGTCCCTTGCTGGAAGCGCAGTCCTTACACCTTCTGCACCAGTCTTTTACGTCTGCACGGCTTCCCAGCCAGTAGAACCTTTCTCGAACCTTTTCAAGAGTCTTCATAACTCCAAAATGGCCACCTCCTACACCATTATGCAAGGCTTGCAATACTTCAGGGATCCTTTTGGTTGGTAGGATTATCTGATGTTTATGGGTTTTTGCCGTCAGAACTTTCCCAGACCCTTAGTAATAGGCCATCTTTAATAATCAAAGAGTCCCATATGGCCCAGTACCCTTTATGTCTTGGAGACTTGGAGGCTATTTTCTGATATGGTGGTCTTTCCAAATTTTCTGTCTTAAGTTTGATAATGTCTCCAAGATCGAGATCTTCTAGTTGTTCTTTGGCCAAGATCTTAGGATCCCATTCTTGAGAGCACTGGAGACGTGTTCTTCGGCAGTGAAATTCATCAGGATCTTCATGTTCTTCTCGTCTGCTGCAGTGTTTACAATCATCCGGGCAAGGTCGTCTTGATAAAGCGTCAGCATTCTTATGGTTCAGTCCCCTTCGATGTTCAATTTTGAAATCATATTCTTGAATGCGTTGTAGCCATCGTGCTATCTGACCTTCAGGGTTCTTGAACTGAAGCAACCATTTAAGTGATGCATGGTCCGTTCTTAGGTGGAATTTTTGGCCATACAGGTATTTATGAAAATGCTCTAGGGATTTAACAATAGCCAAAAGTTCTTTTCTGGTGACACAATAATTTCGTTCAGGTTTGGAAAGGACTTTGCTAAAATAGGCTATTACTTTTTCTTGGCCATCTTGCATCTGTGACAAAATTCCACCAATAGCAGTGTTACTCGCATCAGTGTCCACAATAAATGTTTGATTTGGTTGTGGATAGGACAACACCGGGGGATTGCACAGGGCTTTCTTTAGGTGTACAAAAGCTGCTTGACAATCTTCAGTCCATTCGTAGCTGTTGTTGTTTTCCGTAAGACGATGTAATGGTCTTGCAATATCGGCAAACCCATGTATGAACCGTCTGTAATAGGTACACAATCCCAGAAAACTTCTAATTTCATGCTTGTTCTTTGGTACTGGCCAGTTCTGGATAGCTTCAGTCTTTCTGGATCAGTTTTTACTCCTTCTTCGGTAATTATATGCCCTAGGTACTTTACTTCTTTCTGGAAAAGGTGACATTTCTTTGGACTAAGCTTCAGCTGGGCGGATCTAAGCTTCTGAAAAACTTCTTCAACATTATTCAAGTGGTCGTCAAATGTTTTTCCAAGAATTATAATGTCATCTAGATATACTAAGCAGGTTTTCCAAGTTAGTCCCCGTAATGTCAACTCCATCAAACGTTCAAAAGTAGCGGGGGCATTGCATAAACCAAATGGCATAACATTAAACTGCCACAGTCCGTTTCCAGTTGAAAAAGCAGATTTTTCCTTGTCTTCCGGATAAAGTTCTACTTGCCAATAGCCACTTTTTAGGTCTAATGTGGAAAACCATTTTGACCCCGTCAATGTGTCTAGGGTATCGTCAATTCTTGGTAGTGGAAAACTGTCCTTCTTCGTGACGTCATTCAGTCTTCGGAAATCAACACAAAATCTGGTGGAACCATCTTTCTTCTTGACTAGGACTACAGGAGATGACCATGGGCTCTGGGATGGTTCTATGATGCCTTGATTTTGCATGTCCTCAAGTAACTTTTCAACTTCTTCTTTCTTGGCTAAAGGAATTCTTCTGGGTGGCTGTTTTATCGGTGATGCGTCTCCAGTGTTTATTCGATGTTGAACTACACTGGTTTTACCCAAATCTTTTTCGGATAAAGAGAAAACATCTTGATTTCTTCTTAAAAGTTCTTCCAGCATAGATACTTGGACTGGGTCTAACAAGGATTTTGATGAAATCAACAGGTCTTGTAGAGCATCAGGTAGTTTACGTGTGGAGACTCCTGCAGGTGTGGTACAGGGATAGGTAACTATCATAGCAGCAGGTTGACAGGTACCGACTTTGTCACCCATTTTGACCTGTTGAGGGAAATCTTTCAGGTTCATCATTCTGACAAATACCATATTTTCTTTGGTTTGCGCCAGAGTTCTTGCTGGTAGAATTCCTTTAGCGTATAAGGGACAATTTTCTAATGGTTCGACTAACACGATTTCACCTTCTTCTGAATCTTCAAACTTTGCTTGTATGATGCTTTCTGAGTTTGGCGGTAGAATAACATCTTCCGTGAGGACTACTTCTCGAATCGATGTTTCACTGCTTCGTGGTAGTCTCATTACAATCTCTTCTTTATTGGTTCGTAGTACCCGTTGTGGAAGGTCTAGTATAAACTTCTGATTTTCCATAATGTCTAGGCCAAGAATAACTTCGTCCATGATGTCGGCAACAAACACGACTTGTATGAATGTTGTTGTCCCTAGGGTTATTCTGGCTTCATGTATGCCTTTATTGGTAAAACTTCTCCATTGGCAGTTTCCAAGATGTAATTCTTCTCGGGGCGGAATATTTTACAATGAGCTACGATGTTCGGCTTCACGATGGTATGTGTAGAACCAGTATCTAGTACCATCTCACATTCCCGACCGCATACATTTCCAGGTACTACCAAGCTGGAGCCATTGTTCTGCAGCCGGGATACTCTAATAGTTGTTGTTGGTGGGGCTTGGTAGCACCTAGCCAGCTTTCGCCCCTTGAAGCTGACTACTGGGCTTTCCGGACTACTAGTAGGGGCATTGAATCTGGTACAATTTCTCTGTAGATGCCCCTCTTTACCACACTTCCAACAGCGGATAGTATTTCTTCTTCTAAATGTCATACTGTTGTCTTCTTCTGTTTGCTTCTTAAGGAAAATTTCTTGCAAATCCTTCATTACTCTTGCAAAATCTTTATTTGAGTTGTCTTCTTCTGGTACAAAGTTCATTCTTCTTATTCTTGTCTGACTCCTGGACGTTTGTTTGGCTGTTTCGAATTGAAGCGCGTAGGCAAGAGCTTGCCGATATTTTCTTCAATCTGGCCATTCTTAAAGCCTGATTCATGTCTGGGTCACGAAGACCTTCAATGAAACTACCCACGGCTAGTTCTTGTTTTATTTCTTCTGGGTATGTCGGGTATGTCAGATTAATCAAACGTACGATGTCAGCTTCGTATTCCTGAAGGCTTTCGTTATATTTCTGTCTTCGTCCCTGGAGCTGCGCCTTATAAACTTCCTGCAAATGTGTCTCGCCATATCTCATTTCCAGGAACATTACAATCGATTCATAGTCGGACTGCTTTTCTTCGGGGATGTTTCTTAACACCTCCATGGCTTCTCCTCGAAGAGCAAGTACTAGAGCTCGGGCCTTCTCTGAGGAACTCCACTTATTACCATCAGCAGCAGCTTCAAATTGTCGAAGATAGGTAACCCATGGTACCTTGCCATCAAAAGTAGGAGGTTTCATTATAGTTGTTGAGGTACCGCTTTCTGAAATTGCGCCTGTGCTAACTATCTTTTGAATTTGTCGCTGTAAATGTTGTACTTCTTGTTGTATTTGGCCTTGAACTTGACTCTGAAGTAACTGTACTGTTTGCTGCATTTGTTCTTCCACTTCTTCTTTAACATCTTCTTTCGTAAGTTTTAAATCAAGCAACATTTGTTTTCTCATCTCATCTTGGCTATGATAAAATTCTCCTTTTAGATTTTCTCTAATTTTTACCATCTTCTCTTTAGTTCTTGTTTCATCTCCGCTTGGCTCCGTTTAAGGTCTTTTGGATTTTCTCTATTTGTTGTCTGGTTTCTTCTTGACTAGTTCGGATTTCCTTCTTCATTTCTTCTTTCAGGGATTCTTGACTGATTTTCATGTCTTCTTTTAGGTTCTTCTTGGCTGGTTTTCATTGCTTTTAGATCTTCTTTCAGGGATTCTTGACTGATCTTCATGTCTTCTTTCAGGTTTTCTTGGCTGGTCTTCATTTCTTTTAAGTCTTCTTTCAGGTCTTGTTTTAGGGATTCTTGGCTCGTCTTCATTTCTTCCATCATTTTTCTAATTAGCGTACTTATCTCCTCCATACTTGCTGTGTATTGTCTTGTCTCAACTGGCATTCACTCTTCTTACCACTTGGGCTTCCTTGAGTAACCTCGTTCCACTTCCGACACCAAATGTTCCAAATCGCCTCGTATAAAAACACGTGTCTTCGTTTTTATACCTTTATTAACAATGTAACGTAACTATGGTTACAATAACGGCAAAATCGTAAATTGTCAATGTCTCGAAGTTTACAACACAAAAGTCGAATTTATACTGACTGATCCGAAGTTTCCCGTCGCCCTTTTATAGTATGGTGGAAGAGTAAAGAATGATCTAGAACATTCGAGAAATATCGTGAAAATTCCATAGTACATGATGGCATAAAAGTTATTAATGGATAATTCGGGCGTTTTCGGAAACCTTCGAAAGTGATGAAAGAACTTGGAAAAATTAAGGTAAATTATTTAAATAAATTAACAAACTAAATTAAATGATCCTAACTCTCTAAAATTCTATAACCTAAACACATTTTTGAAAGTCTGTAACAATATAATAAAAGTTTAGATTACTTCAAAAGAAATAAATTTATGAAATATTTAATTTAACATGATTATTTTAATTTAGGTTATATAAAAATTGCTTACAATACAGAGAAGGTTGCAAACCCTAAAACAAAAGTTCAAAGGCTTCCGTCAAAATTATTTTATCATTAACCAATAAAATAAGTTCTTAACGAGACTGCCAGATAAGAACTGAGCATTTGGTCGCGTTTTAAAAATGTGGTTAACCTATAATCAAAAATTACTGTTGATCTTACAAAAATGTAAAAAACCTTTATTAAAACTGACTGACAATGTGACTTTGACATTACTCTTGTAAAATTGGTTACATGGTAAAAGATACACAGTTAGGTATCCTAATTAGACTAATGTCAAAGTCAGACTATCAGTCGGTTTTAATAAAAGTTTTTATACATTTTTAGTAAGATTAACAGTAACGCGACCAAAGGCTTAGTTTTCGTCTGGCAGTTTCGTTAAGAAATTATTTAAATGGATTATGATAAAATAATTTCGACCTGCCTTTGAACCTCTGTTTTAGGGTTTGCAACCTTCTCTGCATAGTAAATAATTTTTTTATGACCCAAATTAAAATAATTATTTTAATATATTATGCAAGGGCAGAATATTTCTTTATTGTGTATGCCCAGACACGCCAAATACAGACAGCTAATCCAAATGGCGAGTTTATACCCTAAAAGCCGTGGCCGTTTAAAAATTATATTTCCAATTTTAGCGGTATTACTGTAACAAAATAAATATTATTGTGATAAATGCATAAATATGTACATACTTAATACATAGAAACAATATTTTTTGATTAAGAAAACAATGTAGAAAATAACGGTGGTTCAAAATCATTAGTCTTACATTGTATCATTCATCAACAGTCTTTGTGCGGAAAATGTTTGGATATGTCTGACGTTCTGAAACCAGTCATATCAACTGTTAATTTTATCAGATCTTTTGGGTTGAATCACCGACAATTCCGACAATTTATTGAAGAGATTGGAGAAAATCACTTACCTTATCATACTGCCGTATGCTGGCTTAGTTGTAGGAAAGTCCTTCATCGCTTCTTTGAACTTCGAGCAGTGATTGAATTTTTTTGAATGAAAAGCATCGCCCTCTTACTGAATTACAAAACAACGCATGGCTGTGGAAGTTAGCATTCTATGTTCATTTGACAAAACATGTGAACGAACTGAATTTAAGATTGCAAGGAGAAAACCAGTATCTTCCTGATTTATACACTAATATCAAATTATTCCGGAAGAAATTAATACTGTTTCAATCACAACTACGAAGTAAATTTTTTTCACATTTTAAAACAAGTGAAATATTCAGCCACACTGCTGAGAGTGAGTTTCCTATCGATTTTGCAATCGAAACTTTGAGTGCTTTGAAGATAAATTTTGATACTCGTTTCTCGGACTTTGATGCCATTGCGAATCAAATTAAGATTTTTCAGAATCCTTTGGATACTGACATTGAAACCCTATTCCCGGAACTTCAAATGGAAATGATTGATCTACAGTGCAGTGATATAATTAAGACCAAATATCAAAACTCATCTTTGTTGGAATTTTATAAGAGTCTTCCACTGACACAATTTGATAATTTGCATAAATTTGCTCGTGGGCTGTTTTCTGTTTTTGGTACTACTTATTTGTGTGAGAAAACCTTCTCCAAAATGAAGTACACAAAAATGTTTACAGATCTAAATTAACTGATGAGCATCTTAAATCTCTTTTAATAATTGGTACAAGTAAAATTAGTCCACAACTACAAACTATTGTCAGTGGAAAATCTCAATTACATAAATCTCATTAGTATTTCATATGTCATTATGTTTGTTATAAGTAATGTGTTTATTTAAAATGTATAAAATGTTAGTTGGATTCATTTCAATAATTTGTTAGTTATTATATACTGAAGTTAAATTTTCTGCGTATTATACATGTCTGTGTTTCTTTATCCAACTTATCACAATAACAATAAGCCAACAACAATGTTATGAGTTAGCGGCTAACTGTTAGCCCATGACCATATCAATGTAGATGTCAACTTAATAATTATTCAACATAAAATCAGAATACTTCAGTAAACGAAATTTAATTTGCTATAAAAATATTTGTTCTCTAAAAGGATTTTTTAAGTATGCTAGCTCTCCGTGGGCCGGACAAAATCTGTCCGCGGGCCAGATGTGGCCCTCGGGCCGTAGTTTGGAGACCCCTGTCTTAGACCATATAGGGATTCTAAAATTTTCCATTTTTGCACTAGCAAAAACCTGAAACAACTCTTTTAAAATTCAAGATCAAAATCACATTATTGCTTTACCCAAACCGGTGAAAACAGTTGCGGAACGGGGCCTACTCTTGCGAATAGTTTCTGCATTATGTAATTTTACAATAACATTTAATAATTCCGCTTGACATGTGGGTAGGAACACTCGATAATTTATCTAAGATTGCTTATTGGCGAATCCGGGTAGATTTGGGTTAATAGGCGCAAGTTGGCATTTTTTCTTTATTAGTTGATCGGGTAATTATTTTTGTTGGGGTAATTGATCGTAACAAGATTTGTAATGGTTCGTATAACTAATTTTTTAATTTGAAACGTTAATGGTCCGTGAAAACGTAGTATAGGTTACATTATAATTTAAGATCATTTATGTTATTGTTATAATAATTTAAAGAAATAGATATTTCAGAGTGTATTAAAAATGGATGGTTAAGTATTTGTTTTATTAAGATGGTTTATTTTATGACTAACCGACCCGTGCCCACTTTGTTGGTCGTTAATTATATTTTTCTTTGAACTTTTGTTCAATAATAATAAAATACTTGGTGTTTCACAAGTTATCCGACAAACTTAAAGGGCTAATTCTACATTAAAAAAAATAAAAAACTTTATATAAACAATGTCCTAAACGTCTTAGTTTTTAAACTACTGGTGGGTGTTAAAAATTTTAAAAAATTATTGTTTTTTCGTAGTAACTTTTATACCAATTGAGATATTTTGAAAAATCTTGGGGGACGCCTTCTATGCAGCAAAACACATTTTTGGCATACAAGAAAATAATTAATTATTACCAGTGTCGTCTATGAGGGGTTTACGGTTAATATTTTTAATAAAAAAAGAGTACGCCACTGCATTTTTCTAAAATAAAAATATTTTTTTAACTTCTCATTAGATTTAAAACAAATTTGACCTCCTGACTTTTTTTATATGATGTACGGTTTTCGCTTAAATAAATAAAAACCAATTCTCCGCATGGTCATTTCGTACCGATACAATCAAATTCTGCAGTAAAAAAATCACTTTTTGTTTTTTTTTAAACTCTACTTAAAACAACATGCAAAAACTTTTTATAAAAATTTATCCTAAACGTCTTAGTTTTCGAACTACAGGGTGTTAAAAATTTTAAAAATTATTATTAAATAAAGATAATTGTGTAGCATCAATATCAGTTAATTTAAATAACACTTGGTTGTCTTTGCTTAATACTGAAGTATCTAACTCTAACTCATCACCTTTTTTATAAATAATTAATACACCAGCAACCAGTTATGTATGTCACTATGGCACCATAACCAAACAAACGTATTTGACATTTAATGTCAAAGGATTTAGAATCCCCTAATAAAAAAGCTAAAATTTTATCTAAATAATAGTTAATTTTTAATTTTTTAATTTTTATTCAATTTATCTTGACAACGGTGGCAGACTTGCCACCAAAACGTCGATTTTGAGTTCTCTTTTTACTTGTTTAATTTTTTTGTTTTTTTTTGGTATTTTTAATTTATTTTTTGGCGTATACCCAAATAACTACCATCAATTTAAAGACCTTAAGTTATCAGTCAGTTATCACTTAAAAAATGTTGTAGATAGACACCATCCGAAACATCGTGTATCACTTAAAAATAAACACAATGAAAGCCAAGAAAAGAGTATTATCATAAAGTAACATACCTACGGATAAGAGAAACCATGGCATGCTAAAATTTTCGTACCGCTTTTGCGGCAGGCTTGTCATTTTTCCAGTTTACATTTTAAATGCGTCGGTCGAAGCCTCGCCTCGTGTAACATCAGCGGTGGGGAGACACGTAAGCTTACTGAAATGACTAACTGGCGGTATTTCAACGAGAAACGAATAAAATTATCTTGGGAGTTTTCGCATGACCTGTCCTTAAATCGGCTATTCCATGAAAACTCTTATAATTTCCTTACTTTATGGTATTATTAAAGGGTCCTGATGCCGTTTCTGTCACCTTCTTTGCACCTAGGATAAACAGCATTTGAAAAGAACATATTCACCAACGATGTTGTAGGCGCGCTTGTGGCGGCTTCGGTTGTATCGACGAGCGTCGATCACCGAAGTTAAGCAGTGAAATGCGCGCCCATAATTTGGATGGGTGTCCAGCGACAGCGGTGTTTCGGGCAGCGGCACACGGTGTTCTGCTTGGGGATGCGGACCGAGCAACAACCATCCAAGTTATGGAATGAATGGTGTGTGAATGAGAAGGAGTAGGGGTCAAGGTACAATAAGCCTTCAGGCTGCAGTGCACCACCTAGGGGGCGGTCGTCGGACCTGGGTAGGATGACCCCGAAAGGGTAAAAAAAAAACGATGTTGTAGTGCGGAATTATTCTTTATGTTAACATACTGCTTGCTAGAAAAAGCCAGCCAACCAAAAGATCATGTCGTTGGTGAAAAATTTAGCTTTTTAATAAAAAACGTTACAAAGTTGTTTCATGTTTTGAAAGCTCTAAAAATAAGTGGGCAATTCTATCAATTAATTTGAGTATATTTCTTTTCGTCCACATTTTAACTTTGTATTCCATTGTTTCTTGCAACAACACTAAAGACGCTCGCCCACTTAGGCGGAGCGTCGCGACGAGTCAAAATTGCTTCGGACAAGTTTACATGTATTTAAATGCAACCCCGCCAATATAAACGCGTCGCGCCGCGCCGCTTATATTAGCGGGATTCCATTTAATAACATGTAAAGCGTCTCGTCGAATTTTCTCTTGACGCGACGCTTTGTCTAAGTGGGCGAGCACTTTTACGGCGCATTACGCGCAACCCTCTAAATCAGGTATGGGCAACCTTTGACATGTTGCGGTCCAAAAATTAGTGTAAAAATATGTTTGCGAGCCGCGTTTAAAAGTACTACATTTTAAAGTAGGGTTATAGTATATTTTTTGCAACAGTCACAAAGCAAATAGACGGCACTAGAGCAGTTCGCTAGGATTTTTTTATCTTTTCCAAAACTTTGACAAAAACCGAAGGCTAAAAGCCTAAATACTAACTTACCGTGGGTGTCTTAAGCGAGGTAAGAGGAAGTTTGTTGACATGGGACTTAAATACTTGAAGATTTGAGGGGGAAGAAAATACCTCCGCGGGCAGGACCGGTTCCACATTCTAGAAACTCTAGGGATAAAAGAACGAATAAAGTGGGAAGTTCGGGGTCTGTCCAGTTGGACCGTATAGGGATGCACACGCGCGGCACCACGAGTTTCTCTGGTGGGAACCGTGAGTGGAGGAACTATTCTGGACAATTCTTCAGAGCAGAAGCCATGAAAGTATCAATAAAAAAGCGATAAATCCCCCACAGCCCGACGATGGGCAAGAGAGGGAAGCATTTCTGTAAGTGAAGGATCATTAATGAGACGAATAGGTCTTCTTTGGATGAAATCATGAATGCTTAGGATTGTGGGGGACGCCATGCCCCAGATATCAGAACAATATTTCAAAAGAGGTCGGATTTGGGATAAATATAAAGTGTATAAATTAGAAGGGGAAAAATACTTTTTGGCTCGAAGGAGAAATCCAAGCTTTTTTGAATCTGCCGTGGCTATAGATACAAGGTTACTTTCAAATATGACGCCCACAAGATTGAAGGTGTCCTTGCTCTGTAAAACTTGGCCGCTCATAAGTAGGGAATGAGTATTTGATGACTCTTTTCGCGACAAGGAACATAATTGTGTTTTGGATGCATAAAAATGGACGAGATTTTTGGCGCTCCAATCCAATATTAAATTAAGATCCTGCGAAAGAGATATCTGCATCGCTCTGCGTTTGTTTTCCAAATCAGGTTTAGTGATGGGTTTAGGAACCTGAAAACTGGAGTGAAGGGTACTATCGTCGGCGAAACTATGAATGGAATTAGTTGTGGACGAGAGAAGGTCGTTGATGTGAAGAAGAAACAATGTTGGTGTTAGAACTGAGCCCTGAAGCACTCCAGCATTTACTTGGTGAAAGCTTGAAAAATGACCGTATACAATAACTGATATATGTCGAACAGATAGATAACTAGAGAGCCAAGTACAGAGTTTAGTTGAAAGACCATAGGAGGAAGTTTATTAAGAAGTGCGGCTTGCCAGACCTGGTCAAAAGCTTTGGATATATCAAGAGCAACGATCTGGGACTCACCTAGAGACTCAAGAAACATATTCCAGCAGTGTGATACGAAGGAAAGAAGATCTGGTGTAGATCTTTTGGGGCAAAATTCATACTGCCTGTTAAAATTTTGTGTTTTTCTTAACACTTAAGAATTTGTGATTTAATTAATTTTCCATTACTTTACAAAGAACTAAGAGAACTGAAATTCTATAGTTAGATGGAAGAGATTTAGATCCTTTCTTGGGAATATGTTGAACACGTGCAGCTTTCCAGCTCTCCGGAAAGATACCAGTGTCGTAAAAAATTCAAAAGAGCCGAGTTAAGATTGGGGCGAGTTCTGGAGCACATTTTTTAAAACGACTGCTGGTATGCCGTCCAGCCCAGACGATTTCTTGGCGTTAAGAGAAGAAAGAATACGCTTAATGTGTTTTACCTTTAAAATAATATGGCTTGTCGAAGTTATCACTTCGATAGCTCAGATAAAGCTGAATTAAAGTTTGAGCCATATAGGTCCATATTAAAATTAAATTACACTTCCTACTCAGACTTACTCTCAACTGCCCTACACTAGACGAAAATACACGAAATAATCTTTTGTTGTGCCTTACTCTTTGAGATCGCCGCCACTTGGCTTGCTCGCTCACGTGATTTCGTGAGTTTGAGTAAGTAGTGTAATTTAATTTTAATTTTTTTAATTAGATTTTTTTGAAATGTTTTGTCGCGAGCCGAATCAAATCATACAGCGGGCCGGCGCGGCGCGGCGGTTGCCCATATATGCTTTAAATAAACGAATCTTCTTGCGTAGCATGTTGCATTGCAGGTTGCATTACACCCGTCTGTACACTGCCTAATGGTGCATTAATAATAAAAAAATTCGAGTTATGACACTACTTGGGCGGATATGCCATGTTCGTAACTGTTTATTTTGTTAAATATATTCGTGTAATTTTGTAAAATATCGTCCTTGTAAT
The DNA here is from genome assembly GCA_014170235.1 of Listronotus bonariensis. Taxonomy (NCBI): domain Eukaryota; kingdom Metazoa; phylum Arthropoda; class Insecta; order Coleoptera; family Curculionidae; genus Listronotus; species Listronotus bonariensis. The sequence goes on from JACEGR010007488.1 coordinate 29,290, forward strand.
ATTATAAAACAAACTTTTTAAACTTCAAGGGTGACGAGCTATTTTTCACCGGAGAAATTTTGTCAAACATATTTATGCAATCACAGTGTACATGTATAATAATAATAATAATTACGTCGTCAGTTATTCTGTTGGGACACATCTCTTAAATATTATTAAAAACATGTAAATAATACATACAACTTACCTAATTGCACAGATTTTAATTATTTGTGTTTGCACTTTCTACTGATTATATTCGTTAAGCAACCTCACGCCGTATAATTGAGCACTTTGTGGTTGTTTCATGGTCTTTTAAAGTCATTTGTTTGATAACAAACTCTTGCGAAAAAAGCTATATCTACAGGGTGTTCATTTAAAAACTTACTACTTAAATTATCTCCGAAAAGTGAGAGATTTGAGAAAATCCAAAGAGAATAGACAAGGATAGAGGATCAATCGCCGTTTCGAAAAGTGGCACAATTTGAAGAAAGGGTCTGCGGGATGGCAAGGCATGCGCATACGCACTCCCAATGTCAAAATCGGCGGTATATTCAAAAACATTGATTTAGTAAGTAAATATACATAAAACATTAATAAAAAGTGTGAAATGTGGTTTATACTGAAATGTATTAATATTTTAATGACTTAATATTGGTAATTTAGTGCTAATGGTGTATTAAAATCTATTTGGTAAAAGTCTTTTTTTTCTTAGATTGGAATACGTTAATGTGGAAAAAAATTATAAATTTTAGGGAAATGACAACTGAAAATGAAAATATAAATAGAATTATTTCTTGAAAACTAAATTTTTATTGTGAGATTACATATTTAGCATAAAGAATGGTTGTAAAATGTAAAAGAAGTGTATAATTTTAAGAAATGTATAAAAATAGCACGTTTAAACTTACCAACCAAATAAATTTTAGATTTATTTTGATCCTATTTAGTTGAAAGGTATTATAGTGTATAAGTAAATATTACTTATACTGAGAAAAGCGTAGTAGGATTTCAGTTTCCATAGGCCACTGTGCTTGGTCCATTTTATTTGATACATACTTGATTTTTTAGGTATGAGGAAGCAGATAAGATTGTAGGTTTTAATTAACAATAAAACGTAAGTTTTCCACATTACTGGATACTTATTTTGAAATAAAATACTTTTGTCACGGAAGCTCAAAAATGCTCGTTATTGCAGAAAAAAATCTTAATCCTAAAAATCTTTACTGCCCTTTTAAGAAAAAAATCACATTTTTTAGGATTTTTCATATACTTACCACCGAAAACAATTAATATCGGATGGTAGAATTTTTTTGTAAAATTGATAATAAAAGTTTGCCTTATAGTACGAACTTAAGTTGACACACTCTATATCTTAGTTTGTACCTTAACTGGGTCAGTTATTAAGTTTTTTAAGTGTTTAGCCCTTTTCATTTTTTCGCTTTGGTATAATTTTTATCACTATTAATATTTTTTAAACTGGTTATTTGTCTGCCTTTTACAGTTCAAGCTAATTTTTAAATAGGGAGTGACGCACATAGAAATCCTCTATTGGTTAATTGTGCTTTTACCTCCAGCAAGATATTCAATAAATATATTTTACGTATTTATATAAAATATGAATGTATATAATATTTTTTCAAAATAATAAATCTTACATAAAGGGTTAATTTGTTTTTATTTATAAAAAAAAACAATGTAAATAATTTTAAAAATAATTTATTTAAAAAAGAAACAATAAATTTACACAAATTTTGTTTCAATAATTTTTGGTTATAACACAGGTCACCGTAAAATTAAACCCTATAAAACACAAAATAAATATACCGCCACAACAATCACAAAACATCAGCCATATTGAACATATGAAAGTAAAGAGTTTTGACATTTATAACAGCCAATAGCAAGCCGGAAAAAGAACCTCCCATGCGCATGACGAGTAATCCCGCTGTGTTAAGTTAACCATCAAACCGGTTAAAGTTCGCAAGATATTTGGTTGATAGTATTGATTCAGACACAAAAATTTTACGTAAAAAGTGCGTATGTACTGAAACAAAGAAATATAAATAAATCCATACTTTTAACCAAGCACGTGCTTTTTACCAACTTTAAGACAGAATAAAATAAAACTTTGACGAGCTCTTTCGGTCGCTGAACACAATCACAAGTCGCAGGTGTGTGCCATTTTTTAATTGGTGGGGGTAAATCAACTGTTTCTCTCCCCTTGTCCATTCTCTTTGAGAAAATCGCCGAGAAACGCAAACAATATATTTATAGAGGGGAAACGCTTTTACAAAGAATTTGACGGCGCCTCTTAACCCCTTAACAACCAAGGCCACCATTCTAAAATTCTTAAATATTGAGGGCTTGGGTGATACCTCATTTTAAATCTATAGGCAAGTACTTTATAACCCTAAAATAGAAAGTCAATATATTAACCTACACACACCATTACAAAATGGCGTTACTTTAAAATTACCCAAATAACTAATGGGATGGCCATATTTCCGAAACTGATAAGTAAGATGTACTTAATGGGGTATTTTCTTAACTCTTTTTAAAGATCTTTTAGTTGGTAATATAATATACAAGGTGCTTCATTAAAAAATACACTTTTTTATCCTACCCTGTTTATTATCACTAGCATTACCATTAAAAAGATTTTTAAAAGAGCTTTAGGAAAATACCACATTAAGTACATACATCTAACTTTATTTCCTTCAAAAACGGCCATTCCAATCAGGTATTTGGGAAATTTTTAAAATACTGCCATTTTGTAGTATTATTTATGTTCTAAGGGTATAAAGTACTCGTCAGGAGCTTTAAACTGATGTATCACTTGACCCTCATCCGATTTAAGAATTTTGGGTTGGTAGCCCTGGGGGTTAAGGGGTTAAAGGGTGCCGTTCAATTTCTCGTAAAAATTGTTCCCTTTTAATAAATTTTTGACGTGTTTCGGCGATTTTCGCAAATCTATTTCTTTTCGCAGATAACCTAAATGGTAAGGTTTTAAATAAACACTGTGTATATTATTAACTTAATTTATCTTATCCAAACTTTTAAAACCACAATAATCAAACGCACGAATTATTAATAACATTTATTCCGTACTGCTTAATACATCAGTGACGTTTTTGCTTCCAGCAGCCTGTGGTTCGTAGAAGCAAACAACTTTTGGGTTTGGTGAGTTAGAGATTACTCGATATACTTGAATAACCGATTTATTCAAAGCAAACGCTGGCAATCTAACTAACTACATATTGGAGAAATACATACATTTTATAATATTTTTAGGTAATACAATATATGTTACCGTAAGATAAAATACGGTACAATTAGTAGTCATCATAAAATAATAGATAAACTACGAGAAAATAACTAATACATAATTTACCAGAGATTATCGTTAAGATAATTTACGGTATAAAAATACTATGCGAAATATAATATGATAAAATTCGAGAAATAATAATAATAAGCAATACACCGAGATTTATCTCTTACACCTACGCTTACTGTCTCTATTACATTTGGTTTACAGGATGGCACAAGCATAATTGGTTGGCACAAATATAATTCATCGAAATCGACTACCCGAGTCCCGATGTATTTCCATGCGAGATCCAGCATAAACCAAAACTGATATGTTACAAAACTAGATGATTCAGCATAAAAATATGACTCTGCTACCAATAATCAAAAATTGCTCCAAGAGATTAAACAAAACAGGTACTGCGATATTATTAAATGGATTTTTTTGGTCTAAATTTTCCGAGACTGTCAGTTCCTGAATATATTTTCTAAATTCTCTTACCCAATCTCTCCAGTACCTTTATTTTTTGTCCGTGACCCTAATTTTATTCATGTGTAATACTAAATTGCACCCTGTATTTTGTTTTACTATTGCTTCAGACCTTTAAGTACCTGTACATTTTCTTAAGAGTGGCCTATACCTAAGTCAAGTAGTTTTTGGAATATTTTTAATTTTTTTTTCAAGAAAATATTTATTTTAAATGGGACACCATGTATAGTCAAGTCACATTTTATGAAATTAGGCTTCGTACCAATCTTAAGTTTGACAAAACGAATATTTCACTTTGAGAATTTTTATACTCCGATGAAAATTGCGATGGCTAGGTGGTTTTAAACAAAATATCATCTATAGCCCCACTGTGCGCCGCTTCCATATATGGCGGTATAAATATTCGTGGTATATTCGTTAAAAGGGACCCCCTAAAAAGGTTTTTATGTTTTACCCATCTATTATCGATCTGTAATACCTTAGAAACGGAATATGTTATGGTAGCAATAATACCTGCTATCACACCTAGGGCATTATAAGCGGGCATTATGATAATACCCGCTTATAATGCCCTAATGCGCTAATATGGAAATTTTATTGCTTATCCAATTTTATTTCTCTCACAATAAAGATCAAGTTTATACAAAAATAATTTTTCTTTAAACAATACTAAAAATTAAACTTTATTTCCAAAAAAATTACAATTTTGAAATGTCCCGGAAAATGTAGCTGATCCCACTATAGGAATGGTCGGTGTTTTTTGTGATGGTAGCAGCGGTGGTAGCACTAACGCTATTTTGTATAGAAGAACAGTCCACTAAAGAATTTTCAATAGTCGATACGGAATTAACCTTGGAATTAACTGAATTGGCAATCATTTTGGCTACTTTGTTTTTGGATGAAATACTTTCTTCTATATATTCTTCAGCTACTGAAGAGCTTTTCCATTTCCCATGTTGTTTAGCGTTTCAAACGAAGCACCTGCCTCAACAAGTAAAGTTGACGATGTGCGACGCAAACAGTGGCCGGTGTAAGCTTCTGCATTATTCAATTTTAAAAATTTTGCGATCAATGTTGGGACGCTTCCTATGGTATTTTTCCAATGGTCGTACTCTACATCGACCCTTTCTATAGGTAAGAAAGAATCTTCGCTCCTTTATTCCAGCTGGTCTTAATGTTGTGTACTTTTTATTAAATTTAAAGCACCTAAATCTTCTTCAATGATAGTAAAACTTTTTGAAGTTGAAGATTTAGTTTCTGGTACCTTTATAACCAAGACTGTTCCTCTATCTTCAATGTCATCAATAGTCATTTTGACCAACTCATCTCGTCTTAAACCTCCAAAAACACCCATTACCAATATGACTTTGTGTACCAAGTAGATATCATCAGGAGCTTTCTTAATAAATTTTAATATTTGTTCTCCTTCCAAAACTTTAGACTTCTTCGGGACGTATCCTTTCGACTTAACTTTTAAAAAAGATATGAGACGATGGTATTGCGAAATGTCTATATTTTCATAGACCATCAACGTAGACCTTAGGGTGGAATACTTGGTCCAGAGAGAGTTCGGACTGTATTTTTCCGACTAAAAATACTAAAGTTTGTTAAACATATGTATTAAAATAAAATCAATAACTTACCCGTTCCTGAAAATATTCCATTAAAACGGTTTCGGTTATTTGAAGAATTGCGTTCGCATCTTTCCAAATACCAAATATGCCATACTCCCGATCATACTGTTGCCTTGATTTAATTGGGAAAAGATTTTCGGTCGCTTTTATGGCCTTTTCTCTTATATTTTGTGGAACTTCTTCTATTTTGAGCAAATCGTTAAATAAAAAATGCCAACTGACTAACTGATAGAAACATCAAAGTCAAACTTAACACCAGTCATTATCTACTTACGTACACAGGTACAGGTGCAACTTATTTTTTATATTGCGAATAAATAATGTTATTAGTCATTGAAAAACTCATTTTTGGGTAAAACATAAAAGCATTGTATGCACCACGGGCTTTACTGGACTATAATGCCCATCAGTAGTAACGCCCTTGATACATCAAATAGCTATAAAAGTGTTCATGTTATAAAGTCTTTTTCATTACTGGCCCAGGGACTATATCAAGTTCTCTCCAAAAATCGTAAAAAACAATTATAATTAAACCCGTGGAAAATTTGCGAACTTACAAAACATAAAAACAACTATTAAATCAAATATTTCAAAACTAATATTGGTAATATCGGCAATAACAATTAAAGTAATAACACACGTGCAATGTGACACGAATCGTTGTTATAACTGATACATACTTTAATTGTATCAATAGATACGGGTCACATGTAGGTATGTTGCATCAACAGATTTCACAAGTAATAAATAGGTTTTAAAAAATCATAAGTATACGTTAACTAGATTTAAGAATTTAGGTCATTTTCAAAAATTACTTTAAATCTTAAGAAACACATATAAACAATATAAAAGCATATAAAATACTAGCTTTTGCCCGCGGCTTCTGCACGCGTTAAATTTTCAGTAAAACAATTCCCCTTTCCTATACCGTGAAGATTTTAAAAATTATTATATACATATAACATCCTTCCTCTATCTATTAAAAAACCGCATTAAAATCCGTTAACTAGTGATAAGGAATTTAAATAAAAAAAAATTGGTACTCCTGTATAATATTGATTTTAAATACTAATCATTATTTTGCCAAACTTTATATTTAAGCAATTTCTGTAAACCTCTAGCTGGTTTAGTTACATAGTTGAAATGCATTTTACTTGTAAGGGTTTTTTTATATAACATCTTTTTGACCCACCCTAGTGTGGCAATATATATATCTTTTTCAATTAATCATAAAAACCTGTGCACAATTCGTATAAACACCCTTTTTCAATTGAAATGTTAACGTCAATGTTAAATTTTTGATGTAAACTAATATTTAAACACTCTGTATATGTTTTTTATATTACTATACTTATAAACCCTTCTTTTGAATCACTTTATCTATTTAAAAAAACCGCATCAAAATTCGTTAAGTAATATCAAATTTTAAATGTTAACTATTTTTTTAAACATTTTGCATATATTTTTTTACAATAATATACATATAAGTTGTGAATAAGTCTTTTTAAAAAAACTGTATCACAATCCAGTTGAGTAATATCGAATTTTAAATGTAAACTATTTTCTTAAACACTCTGTATATGTTTATTTTCGATAATATTATACATATAAACCCTTCTCCTAAATCACTATATCTATTAAAAAAACGCATCAAACTCCGTTGAAAATAGTACTTAACGTCAATATCAAATTTTAAATGTAAACTATTTTTTAAACACTCTGTATATGTCTTTTTAACATTAATATAAAAAATCATATACAGAGTGTTTAGAAAATAGTTTACATTGAAAACTTCGATATTGACGTTACTATTCTCAACTGGTTTCTGATGCGGTTTTTTTAGTAGATAGAGCGAATCAAGAAAGAAAAGTTTATATGTATAATAATATAAAAAAACATATACAGTGTTTAAAAAATAGTTTACATATAAACTTTCTCTTGAATCAATTTGTTAAGTAATATCGAATTTTCAATGTAAAGTATTTTTTTAAACAATCTGTATATGATTTTTTTGACATTATTATACATATAAACCTTCCTCTTGAATTACTCTATTTAATAAAATAACGCAACAAAATCCGTTTACAATAGTAACGTCAATATTGAATTTTAAATGTGAACTATGTTTTGAAACCACTATGTATTTGTTTTTTGACATATTAAAAACCGCATTAAAATCAATTGAGAATAGTAACGTCAATATCGAATTTTAGTTATAGTTTATCCAAGATAGCCGACCCGTGCCCACTTCTTCGGCGTTAATGTCAGAACTTTTTGTTTATTCATAGTAAAATATAGCCTATAACACTCCTCGAATAGTGTAGCTTTTTGATTGTAAAAGAATTTTTATGATAGATTCAGTACTTCCGAAGATTAGCGGTTACAAACCAACAAACCCACAGACTCACAAACAAAAGTTAAACCACGTTTTGGCATTAAAATACTTTTGGTCACGTAACACTGTGCCAAGGGGGTAATCGCAAATTCTTGTTGACTAAATAGAAAAGGAAATCATATGGCAGCCTTACCTTCAAAGGTTCTTCGGCCAGTCGTTTCAGACTTACAAGCCAATTCCATTTAAAGCAAACTGTTTTTCTGGTATTTAGACCAAATATCAAACGGTTTTAAGTCTGGAACGGCCGGGTCGATTTTCAGAAACAAAGGAGGTGTTAAAAAGAGGCCTTGAAAATTAAAACCGCCCTGAGAAGTCGTAAAAAATAAAAGATGATTAGTTTCATTTTCTCATGGCTACTTGACATAAAATTAACCGTTTTGACTTAATCATGACACTCTGGATTAAAATTTTAAAAAATAGAAGTGTCAAAAAATAAAATGTAAGGTGTGTTATTGTATTTAGAATGTCATATACAGAAAGATATTAAAAGTCCTTCCTCACTCCCCCGTTATTTGAATAGTCCAAGAAATCGAAACCGGAAAAAAAATGAATAAAAGGGTGTCAATTCAAACTACTTTTTGGGATAAACATAATTTTGGTCACGTAGCCTAGTGTCTAGGGGACACCAGCAAGTTTTTTTCAAATAAAAATGCAGGTTATGTAGTCTGGTAGTATGTCGTGTTAAAGGCCCTTTTGATTCTCTACTCAACGCTATAATATTTTTAAAAATTGATTATAAGCGGTTCTAGACTTAAAACCTTTTGGTTAAATACTGTACCAACTAGTGCGGTTTAAATGATATTGGCTTATAAGTTGTGCAACGGTTTGGCTGATTTTCAAAATAAATTGGCGTTAGGAATCATAAGACCTTTAAAATGCTACATGACCCTCTCTTCTATATTAAAAAAGTTTGCTAGTGCGCCCTTGACACATGACCAAAAAATTATTTTTATGTCAAAAAGTTATTTCAGTAACACAGTAAAATGTTACATGCTACCCGATTTCGATATTTTGTCCCATTTAAAAGATAAGGAAGGAGAAACTTTATTAGGATAAAATATACCGATGATGTCATTGAATAGATAAAACATTTCATTATTTAATAGTCAAATATCGATATAATACATTTAATCTAAACCCGCGTCCAGACTTGCAACAATTCGCCAAACATCCGTCCAAATTAACCAAAACTGTTTGCACTTTGTTTATCTAATACTCCATCGCATCGATATTACCAAGGAAGCAAATCAAGAAAAAGTTTAACAAATGCACTTTAAGGCACACGTTACTTTATTTTAGATTATTAATAGAAAATTGAATTTGTTGAATGGTTTGTTGGTAGTTTTTCTGTTTTTTGTTATAACAAAATTGTGACACCCTTCTAGAAAATCACTTCATGACCTTTTTTTAACATATTCCAACTCAATTTTAAAATTAGTCTTCTTTATGAGTTTTTTAATTTGCAAGTCTACAATGATACATTTTTATATTTTTGCACTAATTCGATGATATTTTGAGTTAATGAAGTAATAAAAACCTTCATCATTCTTATTCATGACCTTTATAACAAATTTTATAAGACCTGGCTTTATAGGGATTAAAGGTAGCACATCTTATTTACTTGAAACCAGTGATTAACAATTCCAACCTTATATTTCTACGAGTTGTTTTTAATTTTTTGTGTTGTATTTTTATTTAATCCCATTGTTTCAATCTAGATCCCAAAAGTTAAGCCTTTGATTAAAACTGAGTCGAGAAAATAGGATATTGTTCTTAAGCTAGTGGTACATGAAGATGAATTGGTGTAGTTATTCGATGTGTATTTTAATTTTGTAAAAACACCCTAGAACGGTTAATGTATCCTCTTTTTACCAATTCGAACTGTTTTTGTATGCGATCTATACAGAATAAATTAGTATTTGTGCAAGAACTTCACATAAAAATCCATAACTATTGCAATTATAAAAAAGGTTTTTCACTAAATTTCTGACGTAATAGCAAAAAACAAAAGCAAATATATAATTAGAACCCTTAATGCTCCATGTTTATCGCTTATTAACCGACTTTAAATCGAGGAGGTTCTCAATTCGCCGCATATGTTTTTTTGTGTGTGTTACGCGAATTAGTTACGCGATTACTCTGGCGTTTTAAAAATTCTTTTTTTTATTTGAAAGAGTGTACTTCGCGGTGATTCCTTAAAAAAGAAAGTCAGGATCGCGAGAGAGAAAGGTACTAGACTTATTTTTCGGCAAGGCGGACTCCAGTTTTGCGGCAAAGCTGACTCTAGAAAGGCATATGCTTATATAAATTAGGTATATGTTTATATAATAAAGCAAAAAAGAAGAGATTAGGGGAGCATTCAGAATCGACAACCTTGGGGTTAAAATTAACACTTTTCACCGACCAAAAGGAGGAGGTTCACAATTCGCCTGTATGTTTTTTTTTACCGACTTCAAAAACGAGGAGGTGTTTTAAATTCGCCGCGTATGATTTTTTTTTGTGTGTATGTTACGCGAATTTTCTGGTGTTTGTGAACCGATTTTAAAAACTCTTTTTTATTTGAAAGAGCACATTTCCCGGTTTTCTGCCATACGTAGGAAAGATCAAAGGCGCATTCAGAATCGACAACTTTGGGGTAAATTAACCCTTTTCACCGAACTAAAAGACAAGCGGATAGCTGCAGCCCTGTGTGTATCGATTTGTTGCAGCCCCACGTGTATCGTTTTATAAGCTTTTGACAGATATAATGTATTTTACCAATCTACAAGCGGTTAGCTGCAGCCCGTTGGGTATCGATTTGTTGCCGCCCCGCGTGTATCGATTTATTGCAGCCCCCTGTGTATCGATTTATAAGCTTTTGATAGACAATATAAGGAACTAAACACAGGGGTGGGGGTCATGGTTAGTTCTGGTTAGTTGAATCTTTTTTTTATTCCTTTATTAAACCTCCATTGCTGTCAAAACCTTATAAATCGATAGAAGCTGTAGCTAACCGCTAAAAGAGGTGCTAGTAGTGTTTTTCGTAAATAATTACCGATTTAATTGTAATAATAAGAAACCAAAAAGCTAAAAATGATATATTTTTTTTTAAAATTGAACCGACTTTAAAAAATTAGTAAAAGTCACTAAAAACTTTAAAAAATAATAATGTTTCTGAAACACCTCATATAAAAACACGTGTCTCCGATTTTATACCTTTATTTACAATGGAACGTAACTACGGTTACAACAACGACAAAATCTTCACTTGTCAATGTCTCGAAGTTTACAGTAAAAAAGTCGAATCTATACTAATCATTCGAAGGTTTTCAGTCGCCCTTTTATAGTAATATGGAAGAGTGAAGAATGATCTAGAATTTTGGAGAAATATCGCGAAAATTCCATAGTACAGGATGGCATAAAAGTTCTCAATGGATAATTCTGGCGGTTTCGAAACCTTCGAAAGTGATTAAAGAACTTGGAAAAATAAAGGTAAATTATTTAAATAAATTAACAAACTAAATTAAATGATACTAACTCTCAAAATTATCTAACGTAAACACATTTTTGAAAGTCTGTAACAATAAAAAGATGTCGGGTAATACCATGTGCTCAATTACTCAGTGTTAATATCTAAATAAACAAAATATTTAATACTTTTATGCAATATCCTATTACCCGACATCTTTTTTAAATATTTTTAAAACTTTTTAATGACTTTTAGTGATATTTTTGAAGTCGGTTCCATTAAAAAAAATATATATTTTTTAAAGGAGGATTTTGTTACAAACCAGTGATATTGACCAAGGTTTCGTTGGTCAATGTTCATGTTTTCAAGCGTCTAGAACACAAAAAGTTCTAGATTAACGCTAAATAACATAAAGATCTTCAAAAATTCTGCTAAGGTGCGATCTTTTGCGCTTGCAATACTTCTTTCCTAAAAGAAAAGTATAACATTCACAGCTGTTTAGCAATATTATCAGATTGCAACAAATATAAAATGCATTTATTAAATACTATAATAAATAAAACTAGTTTAGCGCTTTTTAGAAACGTTCTAATTATGAAATTGGCTTAAAATACCGGTTTGCCAGTTGGATGCTCATTTTCTTTGTTCTTCAATGGTGAAGTAATCGTTCTAGTTTTAATTGGCTTGAAAGAGCATAAAAATCGTCTAAAATAATAATAGTAGCAGCTTACTTGCAGCCAATTGTTTGTGTAGATATTTAAATATTGCATATACAGGGTTGTCCCTAAGTAATGGGCCAAAATTTAACTAAAGAATTGCGACGTTAAAATATTGCGATTTACCAAGACTTACCCATTGATCTCGATGGATATCCAATGCTTGTTACCTGCGCGAAACAAAAGTTACAATTCATCGGCAAAAAATGAGTTTGTGCGCAAGCAAATCGAAGGGGAACGCGCCTGGCGCGTGGAGAGATTGGTTTGAGAAACTGAAAACTGGAGTGAAGGGTACTATCGTCAGCATAACTATGAATGGGATTGGTTGTGGAAGAAAGAAGGTCGTTAATGTGAAGAAGAAACAAAGTTGGTGCTAGTACTGAACCCTGAGGCACTCCAGCATTAATTTCGTGAAAGTGTGGCCATCAATAATGACTGATATATGTCGATTAGAAAGATAGCTGGAGAACCACGAGCAGAGTTTAGTTGAAAGACCGTAGGAGGGAAGTTTATTGAGAAGTGCGTCATGCCAGACCTGGTAGAAAGCTTTAGATATATCAAGAGCAACGATCTGGGACTCACTTAGAAACTCAAAAGACTTGTTCCAGTTGTGTGAAACGAAGAAAAGAAGATCTGATGTAGATCTCTTGTGACAAAATCCGTATTGCCTGTCATGTAAAATTTAATATAATTAAAATATAATATAATATAATTAAAATATCTTTCACCTTATGGTAAAAAAGGTACATTTTTACTTACAAATCGACAATTTAACTTAATGAGATATAAATTTATTGTTTGCATGTCTGATAAAAAAGTTCTTAACATGTTTCAAAAAACAACAATAATATGTATTTATTTATATTCACCCTTCACTGTACGTATCATTAATTTCAAGAAGCTCAAAATTTATTTAATGATTATTTCTTGTTAATCGTGTGAAATATTAATGGGTGATATAAAATTTCCATTATTATTATTATTATTATTATTATATTCTCACTTTCTACTTCCGCTGCTTATCGTTCATACAGAGTGTTCTATGTTTAACTTTTGGTCAACAAATCTGGCATATTTTTTAACAATGCTGTAAAACTTAAAATCTAATTTCTGAAATTTAATAATTTTTTACTTTTAAATATACAGAGTGTCAAAATTTTAAGACAATATGTTTGTTTTATAATAAATTGTTATACCTTTTAGATTTTTGGTAATTGTCTAGGAAGTTGAGGCTCTGATTTTGACAAAATTTGGTATATGGGGATTTTTAAGTATTTTATAAGTTTTTTTCATTTAATTTCCTAATCTTTTACTTCTAAAACGCTGCAACTATGCATATATCTATGTGTATGAATGGTTGCAGACATGGCGACATGGCATAAAAGCAATAAAAAGATGTCTTTAAAAGGCTTTTTAATGTTAAATGAAATATTGTGTGCGAATTTAGTGTTATGTCAGATTTTTTTTGCAAAAGGACGGGGATGACGATTATCTCGAAATCGAAACGTTTTTAAAAAAAATTCTTTCAGATTCGTGATGAGCGTCCCAAAAACCTCCGTATACCATAAGACATTTCCAAAATAAAAAATGTAATTAGTAATAACTATCTTCCTTTTTATATTGATGGCTTTATAGTATGGTATTAGCAGAAAAATAATGGTTTCTATTTATTTATGCGAAAGCATAAAAAAAACAAACTCAGGAGATTAAATTTGTTTACGGGGACTTTAAAATTTTTTTTCTTTGGGTAAATGCAGTGACGCACTGTTTTTTTTTATAAAAAGTCTTTAGGAACGAGACTGGTAGGAATTTAATTTTTTGTTGTACGTCAAAAAAGGAAGGTTTTCTTAAATTTCTCAAAAATATTTATATTGGTATTAAAGTTATGGAAAATGGTTACTTTTTTAAAATTTTAACACATGTTTAAAGTTAGACTTTTAGAACATTTTTCATTGAATAATCACTCATTAAAGTTTGTCGTCAGAGGAACACCCTGTATATTAAACAAAGAATGGAAGGTTTAACCATCGTCCAATGATATTCTATTTGACGATGGTTTGGCAGCGAGGGGCCTTCTAGGTGACTGCGGTACATGAACTCAGGGGCGCAACTAGGATTTTCAAATTATTTTATCTAAAAACTGAGACATGGGACCCACAACAAAATTATACAAGATATTATGGATGCTAAGAGAAACACTTTGGTATATAAAATTTTTATTTTAAAATTTGCGAAAAATAGTTAGTTTTTTGGTTAGCCCCTCAGATAAAATAAACTTTTAAAAGCAAATTCTTTTTTGTATTTTTTGTAAATTTAAACAAATTTTATCGACAAATTTAAAATTTTGCAAAAATATGTGCCTTTTTCCTGTAAATAAAAGCATTTGAAAATCTGGCATTAATATTGTAGGATAAAAAAATTTCCATCGACTATAAATCTTTGAAAAATATAGATAGCTTCATAAAATTTAATATTTGTCAATTAAATTTAATCAAATATACGAAAAAAAAATACAATTGAGAGAATTTGCCTTTAAAAGTTTCGATTTTGTCTGGGGGCGGGCTAACCAAAAAACTAACTTTTTTCACAAATTCCAAAATAAAAATTTTCTTTACTTCTAGTTTCTCTATAGGCCAATAATAGTATCAGGTATATGTTTGGTGTTGGTTACGTGTCTCATTTTTTAGATCAACCTAAAATTAAAATCCTAGATGCGCGTCTGCATGAACTATAAAAGAACTAATGCGGAATATATTATGGTAAATTAATCTTTAGGATTAGTTGTCGCGTTTACTATTACATTTCATAAGTTCATATTAAAGACACCCGGTACATAAATATGTTTATAATATAAATTATATGATTTTATTATTAGAAAGGAAACCAATATTTAAAGAATGTGTGGATGAATTTAAAAATAGTAATGATGCATAGACAAGTTTATGGTGTCAAATTAAATGTTTCGACCTCGTTTAATCATTAATTATGTGGCAAAAAAATAACGTTAAGTTAGGTCAAGGGGCAAGAATTTAGGAAAGTAAAGAAAAGGTTGTTTTTGTGACATTGAAAGAGTCGAACTAATAATAAACAGTGTCAAGTTTTTGGGCAAAAAATAAACATAACACAAGCATTTTAAAAATATTTTTTCTGCAACCATATTTTTTAGCTGTATTAAAAAAATTGTAACCAATTAAAAAAATTCTTGTTTTTTCCAAAAGAATAATCGCTATTTTCTTGCAACACCCACCAACATTTTGGTAATTATTTTAGTAAGTTTTAAGATACAAATCTTTAAAAAATGTCACATTACTATTAACTTACTCTATACGAGTGTGGACTTTTGTGGAAGAATTTATACATAACAATAAAAACAATATATATATAAATTATTTGTGCGTTTATGTTATTGTAACAAGTTTATAGAATAATTAAAATAGTTGGTTTTAAATTTTGATAAGTTGGTGCACCATATTGTTAAAACTAATTGCAGACATACATAAATTTTCAACTGTAGTTTTTAAAAAAAAAGTAGCAGGCCAAAAAAATTTTACTCAGAAAAATGTCATGAAAAAAAAAAATAAAATGGGCTTAAGATATTGCTGGTGGTTTAATTTAACCTTTAATTTTAGAAGTCTGTTTATTTATATTGTAAAAACGGATGCCTACGCCTAACATATTTCCTGCATTATTACATAATTCTAAAATATCTAAAATGTGGGTCTTTTAATTGACATAAAAAATTGCTGGTTATGGAAAGGATCCGGGTATAAATTACAAATAAATATTTCAATTAATAAACATAACATAAATAAAATGAAACTAAACTAAAACTAAGGTTTTTCCAACATCTTATCTACATTTCTGCAGGACGGCGATTTTAGAAAAGAAAGCCTTAGAAATTGAGGTAATACTCAAAGACCTAATATATCACAACTATAAACAGGGCCGGATTTAGAGGTGTGGAGGCCTTGGGGCAATAAGCCTGTGGGGGCCTCCCAAAGTACAAGTGAATGGAATTTTGCACCCAAAAAAAGGTTCTAATCAATAAATATAAAACCTTTTCTTGACTTTTTTAAAGCTGCTGCGACCCAGAAATTCGTTGTGGAATGTGGGGGACCCTAATTTGTGGAGGTCCCAGGGCTATTGCAACGCCTGCCCCCTTAAATCAGTCCCTGACTATACAAAATATTTGCCTTTGAAAATCGTAATTAGTGAAGAAGATTAAATATTATAAATAATTATTTTTTTAGTCTTTTAAGGTAATGCTAGGGTTACCCAATGCTGTGTACTGAAGGCAATGTTGCTTCCTCTTTACATCAAAGATTTCATCTCTTACAATCAATCCTAGTTTCTGGACAAGTAATAAAATTTACTTAATGATAATAACACTTCTTTAAAAACCTTTTAGGGGGTTCTTTTTGATTAGTCTACCACAAATATTCATTGTTTCCAATTTATACACTTTGTATGTGTCCCAAATTCGACCCTCTCTGGAATATTGTTCTCATGTCTGGGGAATGGCATCCCCTACAACCCTCAGCATTCTTGATGCCATTCAAAGAAGGGCTATTCGTCTTATTAATGATCCTTTACTTACTCAAAGACTTCCTTCTCTTGCCCATCGTCGAGCTGTGGGAGATCTATCGCTCTTCTATAGATACTTTTACGGCTTCTGCTCCGACGAATTGTCCAGTGTAGTCCCTCCTCTTGCAGTTCCCAACAGAGAAACTCGTGGTGCCGCGCGTATTCATCCCTATATGGTTCAATTGGACAGTTTTGACAAGTTTTTAAGTCCCGTGTTAACAAACTTCCTCTTACCCTACTTAAGACACCCACGGTATGTTAGTATTTAGGCTTTCAGCCTTCGTGGATTGTCCAAAGATAAAAAAAAATTCATACTATCATATATGGAACAGGCGCTTTATCCCAGCTGTCATGACAATGTCAAATGTTTCGGGTGTCGGACTGGGCAACCGCGTCACTTTTTTCATCGGACAAGTTTACCACAATGTTTTACTTGCAATGTTTAAACCTAACTAACATAACTAACCATAATAAAATATTTTTTCCGTAATTCGAAATAAGGAATTCTGACCAAAAAATTCGGTCACAGAAAACATAGTGCACTGGGTAGATCTTACTGTCCCCTATTGAAATATATTTTCTTAAAAGAGGTATATATTTTGTTACATAAATGCCTTATTTGGGGGTTTCAGCACTTATGTGCTGATAAAGCTCATCAAAAAACCCGCGATAATTTCATTTGAAAATTTTTTTTTGTTACTTTAAAACGGTTCTCAATGTTTATAGTAAACTTAAATCGGATACATAATACATATAAAGTACATATAAAAATTCTGTACTAAATTATAAGTGTCACTTTTCATTACGACGAGACTTTTTAGATACCTAAATCTGCCCAAAATTGTGTAAACGTTTCATATTTAATATTTTTTATTTTTTTGCTGACCAAACCTGTTCTGGTTAGTTACACTCTAGTATTATTCGGCATTACAAAGCCAATAATTTTTTCCAGTTAGACAGACACCATATTAGTCTAATAATAATATATCATTTCAAAAGACTTTTTATGGTCCTTCAGGTCCTTTGATAATATGCAGGGTGTTCCATTTAAAAAAAATGATATTTTACAATTCCTATTTATCTCTGTTTCCTTTTTTCCAAACTTTAAGTGTAGTATACGTAAAAGTCTGGCCACACATAACCGCAACGATGTCCCGCAAGACCCGCATCGTAGCACAACCGTGTCTCGTACGGTCTGAAACATGCCCAGCAAATAAAATCATACGTGTATCGGATAGCGCCGGTGTTTCCCGAGCCAAGCTTTGAGTTTACGAGCGTCACCTTTATTTTTGTTCATTACGTATAAAAATTAAAAGTTAGTGGTTAAAGGTTATTTGTTGTAAATAAACAATACAAGAAAAGGTGGTTTAAAAAGTGTCAAATTATTTTTTTTGTTACACGTTGTGAATAATAAAAGTTACGAATACATTGTTATTTTTTGCTAAACTTAAGTTTTGGTTTAGCATTGTTATTTTTTGTTTTATAAGTTTTTTAAATTAATATTTCAAGAAATCAAATAAACTAATGTTTGTTTACTTGTTAAAATGCGGTGCGGGCTATGCGGTCGTGATATTAGGCCTACGGCATTTGATTTCAACGGTACATTTTAAAACCGAGACACGACCGTGCTACGGTGCAGGACTCGGTGTGGTTATGTGTGGTTAAACTGTGTTACCTTATTTGTGAAGATTTATTTATAATCAGGTGTAATTTAAAGCGTGGTATATTTGTGTCATATTACTGCAGTTTGATTAAATTTTTGCACTGCATCCCCCTGCATTTCACTGGGAAAACACACGGCCACGGGCTCGTTGCGGTAAGTCCCGTTCACATAAGATGTACGCCTATTATTTTTTATTATACCGCGTTCGTACGCCTCATGTGTAATGGGACATACATTAATTTTAATGCGTTAGGCATAGGGCGTTCGTACGTCCCATGTGTAACGGAACTAACTCTTTTGACTCTTGGCAGTTATTGCATCTCAAAATGTGTATGCGGGAAAAATAATAGTTTTTAAACGAAACGGTAATGGCAGCCATTGAAGCGTGTTTAAACACTCTTTTAAAATCGAACTTTAAGCATGGTATTGATAAATTAGAAGATAACCGAAGCAGGTATATTAAAGTTCAGGGAGAATATATTAAATAATAGATAAATCAATTTTAAATCGTATAATCATCTTTTTCTTATGAAGCAATCGAACTAGACATTAATATGTTTCTGTTAAATATGATTGAAATCATTTAAATCAACATATTAGGATGGCAAAATACTGGGATTTACCAACCAGCCATTACTTGCGTTTTTTTAATCTCGATCAAGCCACTTAGATATTTAGTATCCGTTTTAAAATTTTGAAATTTCTAAAATTTAAGCGATATTATCAGTATTTTATGCCACCTAATTTATCACTTTTAATTAATTATTTATTTTTTGTTTCGTAAGCCGTAGTAAATTATTAATTCGGATTTAGACCTTAGACCTAGAAAAAAATTTGAAAAAAATACTAAAATAAGGTAATATAGCCGATTCCCACCTAGGGGTCTTAACCCGGGGTTTTCACCCCGGGTAAAAGTCATTAACTCTTGACGATTCACACCTGCGAGTCATGGGTAAGGGGTTAAAACTCGTGCGTTTCCACCCGCCAAATCAACTGGTTCTAATTTTCCCCTATGGGTGACGACTTTCAAGGGCGGTCATAGGGGCCACGGGGTCATGCCCCCTTGGATGCGATATCCTTTCTATTTTATTGTGTTTCATACATGTCTAATGGCAAATCGGCAAATATGGGGGCATTTATTGAGGGTCCCCCAAGATTGGTCCGAGGTCAGTTGCTGCTACCAAAAATTGTGATTCAATTTAAATGTGCATGGACATGATTTTACCCGTGTCCTTGAAAAACCCCGACAATCAGCTGATGGGTGCCGACTTATGCGTCACGGGTGAACACTTTTCCCACTTGGGTAGAT